>LGRX02033867.1:0-61072 GCA_001247695.2 Cymbomonas tetramitiformis | reverse complement strand
AGGACATCTTGCGGCGGCTTGATGCCCTCACCTCTGAGGTTCAGGCCGCCCAAGAGCAGGTACATTACACTCACGCATCCTTTGTTCCCGGGAGTGCGGTTGAGGAGCATGCATCGGCTCTGGTGTGTGGCCCTGCCGCTGCGGCGGGGATCACACCGGAGGGGCAGGTTCCGGCAGGTGGTGCGGCGGCATCGGCATCCGCCGTGCCGGCCCCTGCTATGCCTGTTTCGCAGGTAGAGGATGTACAGCCCGCGCCAGCTCAATCGGCGCGGGTGACCACCACGGAGGCGACGCACGGTGAGTTCGGAGGCTTCGTGCAGACGGTGAATCACGCCGCTGTCCACCCGTCTGACCTGACAGGCTACGACACCGACGACTACGAGGACTTTGCGGACGGCAGCTTCCGGCTGAAGCCGCGGGGCTCGCCTCCGTCGGCCAATCATGTTTCCGGGCCACCCGTGGGCGAGCAGAGGACCTACGGTTGTGGGAAGCCGCCCTGGGGCTTCCCCGCCACGGTTGGTCCGTGGGGCATTCCTTTCCTCCTTTCCCTCGTTCTTTGCATCTCGATCATGGGAGTGGCAGCCGTGCCCGACGCTCGGTCGGCTACGGAGATGCCTTCGCCTGGTGATGATCTCGATTGGGAGGCTCCGTCATTTTTCTCTACGAATGATTTTCTTGATCCGGTGATGACGGCTCAGGGTCTCCTATTGCCTGACGATGTGCCACGACTTCAGCCGCCCGAGCCTCCTGACACTTTAAGCTTTTTAGCATTTCAGGATTTGGCTCAAGCGGATTTGGGTATTGACATGGCATTCTACTACGGCATGGCCTTACATGAGAGCGGTCCTCTTGATGCGGAGCACTATTATGGAGCTGGTTACTTTACTTCCTATTATGGGATGGACTTCCGTGAGGCCACCGCTGACTACTTTGGTACTATCGATTGACTTCTTGCTCACTCTGGAGGCACACCGACATGGTGGTGTGCAGAACTCCCGTGACCTCAAAGACTTCTTCAATCTGGTTTATGTTTTGCTTTGACACCTTTACAATCTTCAAACTGACTTGCTAGCACGGTTCCTTTCACTTGTTTAGCGGTGCCTTAATTGCCCGTATGCTTTTGTTCACGTGCTACCTAGAGGTTTCCAATTTGTGTATCAGAATAGCACAGTTGGATTGGCAGTTAGACTTGTCACCTAGCTCCTGCCCTAACACTAACGGCCTTACATTTTCTGACTCTCCTAGCCAGTCACCACCCACAGTGTTGGGGTGGTGTGCTGAAATCTGTATAGGCAGCCCTGACTGGGAGTCCCGGTGCAGGCCCCTATGACAGATTCCTAGGACCAACACTGGACTACTGACTGATCTGTAGGTTCGTACTGTGACACACGCTGTGTCACAGGTAGGCTAGACACCGAGACCGTCCGAGACCGTTCCGGGTATATCTAGCTTAGGGTTTATTTATCTTAGACAGTTTATCCACACGAGTACGGGACTTTCTGATATCTAGTGTACTTGGGTATTCCGGTATAATATAACATTTACGCTGAGAATAATGACAATGTCATGAGTCCGCTGTAATCCTGCAAGCAGGCAACTGTAGAACAGAGGGAGCTGAAATCATCCTCATAGCGCGCCCCGAAGGGCTCATCTAGGTCGGATCAACCTAGGAAACCGCGGCATGGCAAAACTACGCAGAGCGCTAAAAAGGTCGTGCCGGCAAAGAAGCAGCAGAGGAGGTGGAAGTGGAGCGAGGCTGCATTTGTGGTGGAAAAAGAGGGCGGAAGCGAGGCGGAGGAAGGGCGGTGGTGGGGGGTCAAAGGCGGGGGCGGAGGGAGCGGAGTGTGGGGGTGGAGGGGGCTAAGGTAGGGGGGTTAATAAAGTGTTCACCTGAATGAAGAGAAGAGAAAGGGTGGAAATGATAGTCATTCAAGGGAGGTCAGGGGAAAAACATGTTTTGCTCTTTCAACAACTTCTTCTTCAGTGATGCCCGTAATTCGGCTAAGAGTGGTTCTGAAAGGGTCATGGATCTCGACCCTAGCATGACCATTAAGGAAGGCGTCACGTCTAATGCGGGTGTGGTATCTGCACAGTCTGGAAAGCTTCTTGAGGAGAGGCTTCAGTCTTCTCTGGTGAACCCCTATGGTGCTAAGAACCTGTCCAAAGTGCTTCGGAAGGTATCCCATCAATGTAAGTTCTTTGGGCCACGTTACAGTCCCTGCAAATGGTTTGTTGTCCTTGTTCGTGTAGGACGTGTCACAGTGTCCTCCGTAGTATTCTGTTGGGTGGGCACTCTGGCGGCTCTCCTGCGAGAGGGGCCACGGGCAGAGGCTGTCGGGGATGACAAGTTTCCTTTCACCCAGGACTTCCTGCCAGATCTCGGGGTCAACTCCGGTGCAGTTCAGTCTTCTGTCAGTAATCTTCTTCTCAGGAAGGACATTGATGTACCACCTTGCAATCTTTTTCTGCGTCCCACTCCAGTCATGAGCAGGAAAGTCTTGGCTCGGAGGGCTATCAATGGCAATAATACAGACATCTGAGAAATCATCTTTGTAACATCCTCCACCCGGGAGAACATATGGGTCATCCCCCGTCCAGTAGCCGTGTGGAATGAAAGGAATGGTGTTGTGAGGAAATCTAAATACCATCTTAAATCCTTTAGCAATCCACTTTTCTTGATTTTTTTGGAGAGAGTGCCAGGAGGATCCATAAACCCCGAAATCCTGGCACAGTGTTTGCTGCACGATAGCCGAGTTCTAAGGTAGCCATAACCGCTGAGTTTGAGAATCTTTCTTTCCCGTCAAACGGGGGGTTCCCATAAACATTCCTACCCATATTGGTGATAGGGTCGACATAGGCATCATATGCAAGTCCATCGAAGCCAATTCTGCCATTTGCACAAAAGGGCCGAAGGGCGGCTCTCATCTGGTCTGAGGGGATACATCTTCTCGAATGAATCCTAGGGTGTGAGTTTAGTGGGTTACAAAACAGTTCACATACATTCTCGTTTAGCCCACGGTCGTCAATGATGATGTCAAGTAGGCTTCTTCGAATGGCGTAGCAGTTTTTGGGGTCACCCGACTCATCTCTACACGCTTTAAGTGCTGTATGAATGTCGTGTGCACGCGTGGCATATCGTGAGAGTAGTGACGGAAACTCTTTCTTCGAGAGATAGTGCCACGACAGGAGTTTCCAGAACTCGTGTTTCCTAGCATATTGGAGTTCAGGGTACACATTATTGCCGCTCTGAGTGTTAAGATCCGGAAGTGCTGTCACAGCAATGGTCCCCTTCTTGGAAGCAGATGGGCGGTACATTCCCGATTCAGGCAATGCTTGGAGGTAGAGCTCCCGCTTCATTTCGTCGCGGAGGTCAGCAAGTGGGAAAAGTGTTTCGGAGCAAATGTCTATAAAGGAGGAGCCTTTCCCTGGGTTCAACAGCTTAGGTTCCCCTGTAAGCTCGGCTGCCACATGCTTTCTGAGTTCATCATCTTGTTCTCCTCTAAGGTATACAAGCGAGTTACCCGGGCCCGGGCATTCCAGTTGAATGTGAGAGAAGTTGCACTTGGTTCCTGTTTGGCAGTACGGGCAGTCAGGTGAGGCGGTAACACCCAGCTTATGTGAACGTGCGGGTGAAGCTTGAAGGCCCAAGAGTTCTCTGCTTCTGGCCGCTGTATAAGATTTAGCTGTGACTTTTGAGATATCCTTGGTGGGAGTAACGTTGTGGTCCTCTAACATTCTAATATACTTCCCTTGAGACGACATGGCTTTCCATGTATGAAGGTGAGTAAGGCGTTGGATTCTCCTGATGTGGTTCCGAATATCTCCTGCAACTGGCACTTCCATGTAAAAGAGAGAGTAGGGGAGTTCTTCGTATGGGTCAAATCGGGGAGCGTTTGCCCCTTTTCTGAAAGAGGCCCTCTTTGCTGCTCTATCAACTCTATCGTGAAGTCTATCATTATTATGCCCCCTTATCCATTTTAGAATGATCTTGCTGTGGTCTTCTCCACTGTAGAAGCCAAGCTCTTCAAGTATTAATCTGACTGCCTGCAGTTCACGTCGGTTTGGTTCCCGAAGCATCTCACGAGCATTGATGGTTTTCCTATCCTTATTTACCGCCGTGATCGTTGCCATTGAGTCAATAGCATGTGTCATTGGAGTCACAGACTTTAGAATGTGGTCCTTTTGGTCCTCTAAGAGAAGTCGGAGCCCGATGATTTCGGCAGATGTAGAACTTGGTGTTTGAATATCCGCTTTAATCAATCGATCATCAACAGTAAAGACACTGCTGGCAGGGATGTTAGCCTTCCTAACAGAAAATGTGCCCCCCATTTCTTTAAGCAAATAGGCCGCACCACTGCAAGCCGTTTTCTTCCCCGCAAATAGTGATCCGTCACTTGCCATGTCGTGGTGGTCTTGAGATATGCTATTTCCATTGCTAGGATTTTCGTCCTCGTCCGAGTTACTGGGGCAACTGTAAGCGCTCTCTTCGTCCGCAGTTCGGTTCCTGAGCTGGACAGATATAATCTCTTTTTGGCGGTCCGCGATGTAGTCGTAATGGGCTTCCAGATTTTGAACATCTGATCTCACATTTATAGGGGGAGTGTCATTGCTGTCAAAGTCAATGGTCTCTCCAACAGGAAGGAGAATGCAACCATCCGATGTGATTTGGTATTCGCGGTCATATACTGGCATTGAAGCACCTGGCCATTCATAACAAAAAATTTATTATCTAAGTGGTCTGGAGTATACTTTAAATAACGCATGGTGTTTGTTTCCGTGTCAAGTTTTTGAATGCGTATCAGTGTGATGGAAGATTTGTCACCATTTCCTTTCCAGTGAAACTCACTTACATCAGGAATGTCATGAGCATCCCTGTAGCATTGTTTAACATATCTAGCTTTTGGGTCATGGTTTCCCAGGTTTATTATCATTTCGGACTCCAAACTCTCCAACCATGTTGGTGGCTTATTCTCGTTAACACCTAATGAGTGCTTCATATCAGCCCATCTTCTCAGCATCCCACCACAGGGGGTGAGAAAGAAACCAGTGTGCTTGATATTGTATTTTTGAATGGCGCTGCTAACATTGCTTGAATCATACAGTGATTTAGGAATTGAGGACACAAGGTTGTTATACCCTGTTTCACATTCAGGAAAGAGCTTAGAGTCAATTGCATAGCCCATAGAGGCCATAATGGTGCTAGTCCTTTTCATCCAGTTAAATTGCTTTCCTTGAAGGTTCCTGTATGTCGTGTAGTGAGAGAGGGGGAAACCATTAATGGTGTTTTTGGGGTCTTTCCTTTCCCTTTCCATATCGTGCAACATAATTTTTAGCCACGCGTCACTGTATTTTTTATAAAGGGAAATAAGCATAGGATCATTAATACGGTCGGTGTGATCAGTTTGCCAGTAGACGTGCTCCTTAGCAGAGCAGAGGGTGGACATGGTTTCCGTGATGCACGTGGCAGCAGCCACATCCTGTATACTGTCAATCCCATAGCCTCCATAACAAACTGGTGTCCACACAATCTGATGATTTGTGTCCGTGGGGCATCCCATGTAGTTGAGGATAAATTTTGCTATTCTACAGTCAAGGGTACGAGCAACGTTTTCTGAGGAAGTGGCTATGATTGAGGTGACTTTTAGCGGGAAAGCCATCCTCGGGACAATTACTGCATTCACGATATACCTGAGTTGGTGTAAGGTCAGGTTTTGAAGTTGAATCGCCGCAAGGGAAGACTGCAGCTTTTCCGTGAGGAGCTCGGTCTGATGGTTCCATTTTCCATTTAATGAATACCAAACCCCCAGGTACCTATTGGCTTCAGTTACATCACTGTATTCTAGGTATTCTGGAGTCTCGGGCGGGGACCATCCCGCGTGGATTTCTGGGCCAGCAGCATTTTGGTCCACCAGGAGACGGCCTCCCGACATCAGCAATTTGTCAGAGTCAATATATCTCCTAGTGTTTGCTTTTGTGGTTCTGGTACATTTCCTGAATGAGTATTTGGATTTTTTCACATTGACCGGGATTCCAATGTATGTCATGAATTCATTCACAACCACCAACATATCTTGAACTTCCTCCTTTGTTTTGCCTATAAGCATGATGTCGTCACAGAAAAAACGGGCGAAGACATTCGGAGGTGAATTCATGTTAATCAGATTTGGTGCCGGGAGATGTGGAGCATCAGTACTAGTGACTTCTTTTCTCGTATGCATGGTGTAGCCATAGGTTGCACCACTCGGGTTGGCTCCGTTTGCCCTTTTTGCCACCCATATCGCTAAGATGTCCATGATGGCCACAAACCTGAGGGGACTTAGAACTTCCCGTTGCGGCACTCCACACTCAAGTGACCATTCGTCTGTTAGGCCTTCCTCGGTGAGGACCGTACGGGTGGCTTCATTGGTGATGTTTGAGATAATCTCATTGCGTTGATTTCTTTGGGGAAGCCTAGCTTATCAAGTGCGAGGTTGCTCATCCAAAACTCAGCTCTGTCAAAGGCGTGCTTAAGGTCTAAATAAACCACGATGGAGTTCTTTATCGTATCTGTTGGCATCTGAGATGACTTCATTCAAAATTTGAAGTGAGTCATCAATGTTTTTGGGAGGAAAGCATCTTGAATGGGGAAAAATATGGGGTGGACATTTAAGGCTGCCTTTATTCTGTTTGCAATGATTGTGTTAAAGAGTTTCAAACCAGTTTCAAGCATGGTCAGCGGTCTGGCATTGTCAGGTGTACACGGTTCAAGCGGGTTTTTGGGGATCGGAAGAATGATGCCCGACTTTGCACGTTTGGGAAACTTTCCAGTTCTAAGGATGTGGTTGAAGAGTGAGACAGTTTGAGCTTGGAAGTTTTCCGGGCCTTGTATCCACTGTGAGTATCTCATTCCTGTGGGGCCAGGAGCCGTCGAAATGCCGCATGTAGAATATGCTTGATTTAGTTCCTTTCGGGTGATAAGACATGTTAATTTAGCAGCTATTGGGCTAGGAAGTTTCGGGCTTATTTTTAGGATTTCAAGAAGCCACGGGGGGGAGGGTATCCGGTTTCTGTGGAGTGGTGGAGTAAAGTTTCTTGTCCTTGTATTCTTTTAAGGTGAGGTCAAGTCTCTCCTGCTTGCTTTCAGGAATGTTACCCTCACTGTCAGGTGTGGCCGCTGCACCTTGTTCATTTGGTTTTATCTTGCCCATGACCGTGTCTAGGAATCTTGAGAGATTTGTGGAAAAAAGATGTTGGAGGGCCTCCTTCTCATGGAGTTTCCTTTGTTCCAAATCAGCCTCTCTGCTCTCCTGGAAGGCTTTCCTAAAGAAACCAAGGTTTTCGGACAAGCGGCTGAGCCATGCGGTGGCATTTTCATTATGTTAAGCTCTTATTCCTGTGAAAGGAATTTTTAGGATCAGGTTCCTTGCCTCTGTGGGAATACGATTGTCGTGTATGCGGGTTTCCATGCACTTAATGGTTCGTCTGATGATGTTCATCCATTTGTAGGTGTAATTTGATACCGCTGAGGGTTTACATATTCTCGCTTTCGGGTTTTGGCCTCTTGTACCAAAGGAATGAGTTGCCGCTTTGTTTGCCAAATCATGAAGGGTTTCCCATATAGCATCGGGGTCAAGCTCATCCTCAGTTGTTGACTCGTCTTTTGTCGCTTCAGTCGGTAGTGCCTCGGATAGCAGCAGATCAAGCCGTTCAGTGCATGCCCTCCAGCCCGTAGCATATCGAAAGGGAGCACTTGCAATTGTTTTAGAAGCCTCACCAGTCATGGCTGTGCCGTACGTGTTCCAAAATTTGGCCGAAAGGTGAGGTTGAAGGGTGACACTCCAAGTAGTGAGAGAGTCTTCAGTGGCAGTTTTTTGAATCTTTCCAACTTCTAGCGGTCCGAAGGAAAGGTGCCGTTTAAGGTAGGCATTGGCTTCTTTCTTATTTGAGGCATTCAACAAGCCTATCAACCAGGTGTTCTCCTTCCCGCAGTAGCCTAAATTCTGGGCTTCTTCTGGCATGCCTTTTCCTCTGGACAAGAGGTGGGCCGCATTCCATGGTGAATTAGTGTGCAACCACCATTCTTTAGATTTATTATGCCATTTAATGCCCTGCTCAATGTCATCCAAGTCTTCGTTTGATTTTACAAGTTTGTTGATTGTGATAGGACTGCCGTCAAGGTTTGTCCTTTGAATGTCTATGTCAGTGGTGTCCCCTGTGATTGTGGTAATCTCACCTAATAATGCCTTGAGTTTATCGGGGCAGGCATGGACAACAGGGCATATATCTTACCGTGGCGGGCCGGCCCGGGGCCGTAGCGTGTCACGCCGGGCCGAAAGCGGGCCGGGATTGGATCCGGCTGCGGGCCGTAGACGAACAGTGAAAATCTCAAAAATTTACGTGAAATTTTTGATTTTCATGATATTCCCATACTTAAAATTGGAAAGATTCGCCTGCGGCGGGCAATTTTCGAGACGGGCCGGGCTGGCCGAAACCGGGCCTGAAAGATTTGCAACTGCGGGCCGCAAAATCTTTTGGAAGATATATGCTCTGATGGACAAACTCTTTCTTTGAGTAGCCGTTAGCTTTTAGGAAATTTGCCATTTCTTTTCTGGACCATTTGTGTTGTGTGGCTGGCGAAAGGGCGGGCATTGGCATGCGAATGGGGTACCCTGTGTAGTTCTCATGTGTGGTGTCCTTCGCACCTTGGAATCTGGGAATTGCACCCCTGTTTTCTCCCAGCCTTTGTTGTTGTCGCTCCCTGGTGGGAAGTTTTATTTCGGCCCATACAATGCCATGATCTGAAATGATATATGGATTTTCTTCAGTCCAACCCGTTTTGACTGCCATGTCAGCCATTGTTGTGTTTGCACGAATATGGGTGAGTTTAGCTTTAGAGCTTTTCTTAATGACGTGGGTGAATACTTCATCGCCTGGGTGGTGCTCCATGGTCAACTCTTTAAGCGAGCATTTGTCATTACTGAGGTGTGCTAGGAGGTGCTTGTTCTTTTCCAGGTGGTCACGGTAGGGCATGATGGTGCCTCCTGTAATGCGTTGTTGTTGGGTAATGGTGCAATTCTTGTCTCCGATTTCAATATAAGCTTTATTCGGGTTGTTTCCAGCTTTGGCTGCCCAATCCGTGAGAGTGTCGTAGAAGGTGATTTGTTCATCTTGGAGAGTAGCATTGTTCATGTAACCACTGGCTACGAAGAGCTCAAATCCTTTCTTACCCACAAATTTTATCATTACGGCTCTCTTTGCGGTACCATCATCAGTTCTCGTGACAGATGGAGCCAGAGGCAGGGTTTTCGGGTTCCACAGAATCATTGATCCGATCGAGGCATTTTCATCAACAAATGACGTGCGAAACTGAATGCCTTTTTGAGTTATGAGCGTTTTAACTAATGCTAAATTTTCACTGTTTATTTTTGTTTCTGAAACACATACAATGTCCGCTCTGCCATCTATCATTAGATTACAAATGGTTTCAAGTTTTATGAGACTGCATTTTACTTCCTGTGCGTGTCTTAAACCCCTGAGATTCATTCCCATTATCTTGATGTTATTGGATAATTGGGCTTGCTGCAGGCTTTCCAATCGCCCTATTTCAGTTTGTTGCAATTTCCCTCTGTTGTTTCTGACTTGATGTAAGCATCTCCCCATTTTGTCATATTCATTCACAAAGTCGAAGGTGGTGTTGACACATTTGGTTTTGTAAACCTTCCTCTTGTGTTTGCGGGAAGATTTCCTCCTTTGCCCATATTGAGGGTTTTTGTCAGCACATTTGGTGTTTGGGTCGCTGATCTGTCCAATGGGGGTCCTTAACGCTGTGGCTTTCCGGGGCCGTTTGTCTTGTATACCATTGGTTCTGTCGGCAACCGTCAACAGGTGCCTAAGCTCGTCTCTGACCAAAGAGATAGCAAAATCATTCTCCCGTTTTGTAGTTCTACAAGTGTTGTCATTTTTCAGAATCATTTTGATGTTAAGTTTGTTCAAATCATGTAACAGATCTCTGGCAAATTGGTCTGTGGAGTGATACCTCCAAGTACGAATAATGCTTGTTGCTTTTTGTGCTGGATGTGACACCCCGTGTGTGTCACAGTCCTCTGTCTGTACTGGTACTCCGTACAGTACGGCTGTCACAGGTTCAGGGTTTCGGGCTTAAGCCGAGCGACACTCAATCTAACTGGACTTCTTAGGTTATCTTAAGTGTAAGCATTCTGAGATTCCGCACCTCAATATATAGTCGGCACTATATATCCCACAGGTTATGGTGCGCCAGGCACCTTCCACTACTTTTGATGGCATGAGTGGCTAAGCCACTCCGCTTGGTGGGGCGTTGGGGGCCCAATTTGATGTCGTGATTTTCGCAGTTGCGGTCGAGAGCTAGTTTGCGGGCGGATTGAATTTGGTATCGCTGCAGCGTTCGCCTACCTGGGATTAATTTGTATTGTCCGCGTTGGATTTTACTCGACTGAAACTTGATCAATTTTTGTCGTGAGTTTCCTTGGCCGCCGCGTTACGATCTTGCAATTTCACAGTTACGGCTTCCTTGATTATCCGTTCCGAAACTGCATCTTGCGGCTCTCGACCGTCGCTTTTCTGTGTTCTACGCCATCGGCCCTCTACCCCAACGCTCCCACCTACTGGATCTTCAACATGAGTGTTAATTCACACGTCACGCCTCCCTTGGGGGCCAACAATCGAATTCGACTAGACACGATTTTTTCACGCGACGTCGGGTCTCGCTATAGACCGACGCCAAATTCTCCGGCTGTCAATCTCACGGCTCCGGACCGGACTCGAGCTGCGGCTGTCCAAAATTCCACTTGGGATGTCGACATCATCAAGAGGATCTCTCGCGACGCCTTGGGCTCCAAGGAGGACACCTTTCATGGGGATGAGGTACGCCGCAACACGCTCTGGACAGCCATTGTGAAGTCCTTGCAGCGAGCGTTCGAGCAGAAGGACCCCAACAACGCCGCTCTTTTTGATTTGGCGGACGCGCAAAAGGAGGTCAACGCCATCTTCAATGCCATCCTCTTCTCGACTTTGACATCGTTGACTTCTCCAAATTCACCCGCGCGGCGTTGGGTTGAGGCCTCGGGACGGGCTTCGCCTCAGGATGGCAAGCGTGCCCTCCTCGAGGTCACCAAGAGGTTGATCCCTCGCGTGGTTCGACCTCTTGGGCATTACGAGGAGCTTTGCTCCATTTATTTCGACGACAAGAAGGACCCCGACCCTCTTATCCAAGATTTCGACGCATGCCTGACCGCTATTGGCAACGGTGCCTCTGGACCTCTCGACGACATGATGGCCAAGAAACAGCTTCTGGCTTCTCTCGACCCCGAGTTCTACGACAAAGTTATTACCCCACTCCGTCTCGACGTTGAATTGGCCAAGGTCGAGCTCGAAGACATCTACGCCCACGTCCTCGAGATTTGGGATGCGAACGCCGGCAGGAGCAAGCACGTGCCCTTCGTGGACAAGTCCAGCGTGCTGTACTCTGGTCTGCCGTCCGACGTTGACGTGAAGGCCCTGATCAAGGAGTTCCAATTCCACATCGACGCCGCCAACAAAGTGCTTGCGACGCTCTCCGACGAGGATGCACGCGACGAGCCGACGACGAGATGGCCGGCTCCGGCTACGGGCAAGCCTACAGGCAAGCCAGGTGTGCACTTTCCGCCCTCCTCCTGGCGTGACCGCCAGAACCGTCGGGAAGATGGGAAGTTTCACGGCCGGAAGCGTGAATGGCAACACCGCTTTGCCGCTTCTCCCCTTCCCAAGGGCGGGAATTGGCAACAAGGCGACCGACGCCGCAACGACAACAAGAAGACTTACGGCGTGCACTCCGTCTCCTTCCACGTCCTCTCCAAGGCCTTCGTTCCGGAGTGTGTCCGATGCCCTCCGGGGTTTTGGCATGACTCCGCGAATTGCCCCACCGCGGACATCAAGTGCGACGAGTGCGTGATTGAGCAAGCCGACGACGCCGACGGCCTCGTGTCCGCCTTCCAGACCGCGTTCGACGACACTGAGGACGACACCGCCTTTGCTCGACTCTGTGCACAACATGATCATCCCTTGGTTCGACAGGACGAGGAGCCCTTCACGTTCTCCGAGGACATTGACGTGGGGCTCCGAGCGCAGTACGCGGGATTGACGCCCGCCCAACCCTCACTCCTTGCTACCCGCGTGCACCGTTAGCGCGCACCGCTCTCCGCGAGCTCAAGCAGGTGGCTGGTGGTGCTGAGTCAGACACTCAGCACTTTCCGATGGTTCACTTCGGTTCGCCCACGCCCTCCGTGATCGACGGTGCCGTCGTGGGGCATGAGCCGGAGGTGGCAATCGGGACTGAGAGCGACGCGATAATTTACCCGAAGCAGTTCGCTGACGGTGAGCCGCCCTTCGAACAGTCTTTTATGGACAGCATGCCTGTGCAATTGGGCTTCTTCGAGCCCAAGCCACAGGTCTCTCTTCAATCCTTCAACCCCCTTCCTCCGTACATTTCTTCCACGCATGATTCCGCTAGCGTGGCTGACACGGAGTCCGACGACGGGGACTTGCATGATGCCGTGCCACCACCCGCTCCACGGGTTGGTGGTGTACGGACACCTTCAATCGGAGCATTCCTCACGGCAGCAGCTATCCCCGCTTTGTTTCTGTGTGTGAGCATCGCCATGATCGACACCGTCACCGCCATGCAGCACTTTGTGATGTGGAGATTACTCCACGGTCGGTGGTGTACGGTGGCTGCTCTGGTTATCAGAATGGCACAGTGGGCTACTTCACTGACCCCGACCTTCTGGACACTGGACCGACTGACTTCTACGGCATCTTCAATCTGAACTCTGACGGCTTCGGCATCTGCAATCTGAACTTTCAATTTGAGAACTACAACAACTTCAATCTTTGTGAACTCTGCTCTGTGGACCACTTTAAAGGTGGCTAGAGTTACTGTCAGAAGCCTACAGTAAAACCCGGGCTATAAGAAAACAGGATTAAAATGCCAGCATTGGCTTTCTTAAATTGAGATCGAGCCGAACGCAATCCAGCCCCAAGTCATTTCTTAATTGGCCCTTGGATCGACGATATCCGATAGTTTTCAGGGGGGCGGCAGCGTGCGACTTTCTTAATCGACGGCCCGTCGCCGTTTGGCGATTTAAAACCTAGCGGCTGCTTTCTTAACGTTTTCTTAAAACGATGAGTTTCGTCTCAGACGGACAACTGCATCCGAGCAATACAGTAGGCAACCAACAGCAATGGAAGCAACCACAAGATTAGCGCTCCAAACCATGAAGAGCCTATCTGGCGAGTTTGTGCTCACTGAGCAATAATTTAAGACCGAGAAGAGAAAGCTGTTTGGGAAAGAGGGGCATTCCTACGTCATCTCTCCCAAAAATCTCGGAATGGGCATAACTTTTGATATACTTGGCCATTTTGGCTGGAAAATGAACCACAAATAGGTCTTTTATAGACGAGCAGATTGATATATCGTTTGTAAGCATATGCGTAATATTCCGTAAAAGAACGCAAACACGGTAAACTGTGCAGCGTACGCGAGTGGTATAGTGTAATAACCGAAAATACTCGGGATAGGCATGACTTTTGATATACTTGGCCATTTTGGCTGAAAGATGAACCACAAATAGGTCTTTCATAGACGAACAGATTTATATATCGTTTGTAAGCATATGCGTAATATTCCGTAAAAGAACGCATTCGCAATAAAATCCAGCGAAGATTTTCTTAATATCATGGTTTTCAGCAATTTTTGGATCTCCAATATATCATTTTCCAGCCCAAAATTTTCTTAATTAGGGTGCTTTTGTCCGCGTCTCGAGGGGAAAGCCAGCGCTGGCGTATTTTCTTTTTCTTAAAATTTTGGCAAAAATCCAGCGGCTGTTTTCTTATAGGTGCGTTTTCTTATACCCCGGGTTTTACTGTAGTAGCACCGCTAGATCTGTATCACGGGCACAGTAGCCTTCAGTGTGTAGTGCTAGCTAGAGATTTGGGACCGCCCTGGCCAAGAGCACAGGCCCCCACTAGCAATCTGTTTCCACCGCTTGAGATGGTGTGTTTTGTTTCACCTAACACTGCCTGTTCCACCCTATCTAACTCTTCCTCCGTAATAGTACAGGGTGGTGTGCTGGATGTGACACCCCGTGTGTGTCACAGTCCTCTGTCTGTACTAGTACTCCGTACAGTACGGCTGTCACAGGTTCAGGGTTTCGGGCTTAAGCCGAGCGACACTCAATCTAACTGGACTTCTTAGGTTATCTTAAGTGTAAGCATTCTGAGATTCCGCACCTCAATATATAGTCGGCACTATATATCCCACATTTTGTGCTATGATGAAATTCAAGATTCCCGAGTTATTTGGGTGTTCACCAAAGCTTAACGGTTAATGAAACATTGTTTTATCTCATTGCCAAGTGTGAGGGGATGCTTGTTTCCCGAATGTTTTGCTTGAATGCCATTGGCACAGTATATGATAGTATTTTGAGGAACAAGGTGAAGAAAGACATACCAGATCCCATCGACGTTTGATATATAGGTAGTGTTTGTGTGATCTGGTTGTCTGGGTGTGCAATGATAAGAACCATGAGTTTTCTTGATATTATTAGTGCTGACTTCCTCCAAGTTTTTTAGTAGTGGCCAGTTCAGTCCGAAGTGAGCGACAATGTTGTTCATATGATGAAGGGTGAGTGCCCCTTTTCGGGTGATTCTTCCAGGTTGGGAGGAAGGGTTATTTTGGGGGGGTTCCACTATCACCAATTCCTCAGGGCAACGAGGTGCCGCATTGTATCCTACATTCAAATCAGCAATGATGATTGGTTTGACTTCCGCCCGCATTTCAAGGCGATATTTTTGAATTTCGCTAAGCATGATGTCATGTCCTGTGGGTCCTTTTCTGAAATCTCTGTCTAAGTATTCTTCGAAGGGGAGGGCTTGAGCCTCTCTGTTCCATTGAGCCCATCTGAACGCTGTTTCTGCAACCCATACCCCGCAATTGTAACTATCAGTTTGAAATGTTTCCTTAAAGGTGCGGATGGTATAGACTTTTCCTTTGAGGGACATTCTTAGGTCTTCCAACCAAACCCTAAGTGGTGATATAATGGAGTTGATTACGGACTTTTCAGCCTTTTCGCCAAAGGGGTCATAAACATAAGCAAGGATGTCATTTTCTCCTGAAATTTTGATCATCAAGAGTCTCCAATGGATTGAATCACAAATCCCGATCTGAGTGTGTCGGTGCTTTTTGAGTTTATTGATAACAATACCGGTGAAATTATCCTCCTTACCGTTAAGTTTATAAATAAGGTGCTTTAGTTCAATCGGGGTGATGGTGCTACGCGTGCAGCCAGCCCGCATGTCCTGTATACATCGGGGAAACGATTCAGAATTCTATCGGTTGCCGGCGCGTTTGATAAGCTATCGATGGCCCACACCCCAGCGTTTGACAGGTCATCGTAACGGAGCAACACACTGATATTTACCAACGGAACATTGGGCACATGGAGCATGGAAACGAATGGGGAACAAGTATCATCGCCACATCGAATCTGCCATTCCAACATGGGAAGTGAAGACGATTCTGAACTTTCAGTCGAATTGAATCGCACATGTAGAACATGTTCGTGGGTGGACTCGGGCAGTGGGGTTATAAGGATGGTGTCCAGCGCGAACATTTTGAGGTGGTCCGCAATTAATTTCGGAGACATGCACATTCCGCGAGGTGCCATTATTTCAGGATACTTTTGATGATAAATGCTCTGTAGGCGTAGCAGGGAGACGTGGGCTCGGTCAATTAAAAGACGAAGGTTGGCGTCCTCCATAAAAAAATGTAGGCGGTAAGAAGAGAGCGGGTGATAGCGTTGCCGCAAGGGACTAGCCCAACACTTAGCGCGGGTTGCGCACGCTCGATTATTGTATCGTTGAACCGTACGCAGACACATCTTATTCGGCAGAGATTCCCGAGATACATACATAACGGTTCATTGGAATGATCAGGTCCGTAAGGAATGTCCTGAAAGATTTTTAACAAGACGTTGTTCGGAAGATGCATTATGTGTTAAAAAAATGACGTTTATCCATTACTTCAACCCCTTAAATTTCGAAACAGCCGAAGGTCGTGGGACGGTCTGACACCCATGTGTACCGCGTCAAGCTATGCCAGCGTCAATTTCTTATTTCAAGATTGCCGAAAGCATGCCAGCCAGCGAGCCTTCCTTATTTCGACCTCTTCCTTATTTTTTGGTCCAGCCACCAAATCACTAAAATCGTGATCCCCCCCAAACGCCGGCCGATTCCTTAACGGTGAATTCCTTAATACTGAGTGTTTACTGTACGGGTGGAAGGCGGTGTACATACGTAAGGACGCCGTCTAACAAGTGGTTTATGTACGCAGGATACACAAGGCCTACCGTTGAGGCACGCCAACACGGAGAAGCTGTATCCCGAGAGGATGACAGGGAGAAAACTGGTCGGCCTGAAGTTGGAGCCTGCTGAGGTATCGGAACGGGACCGTGGATCCCCCCGTCACGGTGTGTTTGCTTGTATTGTTCTAGTGGCATTTAGCTTGTCATTTGTTGTCGAAAAGCTAGGCTAGAATATTTTGTAAACATTTTGTAAAAAAATTGTGTATCCGTGTACCTTTCCTGCAGTGCCCTGCTCTGTCCCGTCTTCTTACGTCTTACATACTTACGTCTTACATATGGTGTTCACACGTACGGACGGTTTGTTCATACGTGTGGACTAAATCGTCCATACGCATGAATATATATTATCACAAGCTATCCACGCGTACGGACACCGATGTCCATACGCGTGGATTGCATCGTCCATACGCATTGATATGTATAAACACAAGCTATCCACACGTACGGACACCGATGTCCATACGCGTGGATATGTAAAAATCGTTAAGCAAATCAACGTCCATCCGCACGGACACCGACGTTCATCCGGATAAGGACGTCGTCCACACGTACGGACGCACATGTCCATACGTGTGGAATATCTATCATTGACTGTCCTTATGGGAGTCCATATGTCGTCCGCACGCACGTTTACGATGTCCATATGCCGTCCTTGCGGGATTACATACGGTGTCCGCACGTGCTATTATGATGTCCGTGCGTCGTCCATACGTTGTCCTTATGGGAGTCCATATGCCAGCCGCACGCACGTTTACGATGTCCATGCGCCGTCCATATGCCGTCCTTACGGGATTACATACGGTGTCCGCACGTGCGATTATGATGTCCATGCGCTATCCATACGCTGTCCTTACGGTGGTCCATACGTTGTCCGCACGTCCGGTTACGATGTCCATGCGACGTCCATACGTTGTCCTTATGGGAGTCCATATGCCGTCCGCACGCACGTTTACGATGTCCATGCGCCGTCCATATGCCGTCCTTGCGGGATTACCCGGGCCATCTCAGCAACTTTCTTAATCTCCGTGCATAATGCAACAACGTTAGACATCTTGTTTAAAACTAGCTCAGCTTATAGAAAAAGGTGAAACTATTTTTCAAATCGAACTTGACTTCAGTGGTCTGAGCTAGTTTGAATTTCAAACAAGTGCAGGTGCCAGAAATTCTAACAGCTAAATAGGCACCTACCGTGTGCAAATCTGCACCAGGCTCTCGTCTGTCGCTTTGTCTACTCTACTTTTGCGAACTTTCGTCTTAGAAAGGCTGTGAACATTGTCCACCTGGGCAACACTCACGTCAGGAACCCGTCGACCGGTCTGTCATCACTGATGACAGTGTTCGACCTCCTCCGAGTTTCCCGAGAAATAGCGCTGCCGCTACAGTGACACGGCCATTTCTCGCATAAGATCGCAACAACTGTTGAAACTCTTTTTTTATATTATATCCCTTCTCGCTTCTGTCCTCGCCACTTCGAGGCCTCGTGTTACGTCTCACCTAACATTGGACCGTTGTTTCGCTTGCCATAAATTTTCTCTGTTCAATGTTGCTGGCTTCACAGAGGGGCATGAAAATAACTCGTTAAATTTCAGCAGTTCAATGACTTCCATGATCCCCCTTGCTTTCGAACGGTTTATAAGCTTGCGCCCAACACTTTAACACCGATACCACGTGTAGAAAGCGCGTGCCTATCGGAACACCTATGGCGTCTTCAGACAAGTCATCAGGTTTACGAGAAGGTGATAAAGTTAAATATTCCCACTTCAACGGAGAATTTAGCGCCTGGACTGGGACCGCTGGTGTCGGGTACGTTCTGTTCGCCACTACGTCTTGTTATTGGCTATTACAATGCCCGTGCACACAGTCTGTGCGCTGAAACCACTGTCCTCGTATGTCGTCCTCATGTCGTCCTCGTATTTTGTATGCGTGGGGTTTGTTGAGATGTTACTCCGCCCACGATGCCACTCTTGACTTCCTCGTAAGCGCTTCTCTCCACTCAAAAGCGCTATTGGAGGATTGGAAGGAGTGGCGGGAAACTCGCAGCTTTTCCTGGATCCAGCAGCAATCATCTAAGCAGGAAGATCGCATTTTGCTGCGTTGCGAACCCTTCGAGGACATATGTGACGCTGTGGCAGCGATATTCGACGGCCACAACAGGTGGGATTAACGCCATGCTTGCACCCGAGTGCGCTCCACGGCACATAGCACGTAGTCAACTGCTGTGTATTGCAATGCCACTTCACCTACATCGAAAAACTTTCGTGCCTGCGCATCTCGTCGGCGGCGCTTTGCTGTGCACTCACCCGCCTTCTGCGCGGTTCAAACCTTGCGTATCCGCGTGGTTCAAACCTTGAATGAATACATCATTAAGCCGTCAATTGCCTTACTGCTAAAGGATTGTGTCCTCTCAGCTCCGCGGCATCCGAGCATGCTTCAAAGAACTTCCTCACAGCGCTCAGCCATCAGTGCGGCCTTCTACTAGCTACGGCCGAGGTGGGTGCTGTTCCCAGTAGAGAACACGTCTACATCACAACTCGAGGGTAGAGTCGACGAATCTGAAGGCTTGAGAAGTGGGCAGTGCTCATTCAGCTCTTACACGCCAATAACGTCGAAAGGGCTGGTGTCGGTGACTATGAACGTTGTACGCTTTACACTCAGGGCAGGGCCTGAATTCCTCGCGCTACTCTGGTGTCCACCTGCAGGGATTACCTCGCATCTAGAAACTAAGGGAATTAAGTCGTAGACAGACACTATGGCTGCGGAGCTGAGCTGTGCACAAAGCTTGTCGCTGGGGGCGTGGGATGCAGTTTGAGTCCCAGAGCCCAATTTTGGGTAGGATCCGATCAGTCACTGCCAGGCTCCGTCCTCAGAAGACGGTCTGGCCGCGGTATTTGGATTCTGCAATCATTAAAACCTTTAAGAAGGTGAAGGCCCACCTGGCAGCTTTAGGGGGACCCCTCAGCCAGTGAAGGTCTTTTATTTCGCTTTCACACCAGCAGAGCCCGACCCTGCAGTTGTACCTCTGCACTTCGACCACCAGCTCTGATCACTACACTAACAACCCAAACTTGCTCTGCTTTGTGGCACTACACGCTCGGTGAGCTGGGTTTGGATTCCGGCTGTCGCGGTGCAGCTCGATAGTGAGATCAAGCAGCATGGGGACAGTGGGACAACGGCAACGGTGGTGCTATTCAAGTAAGCTTGGCCGTATCAAACGACTTGTTCAAATGCTAGTTCGGAACACGCAGCTGTGACAACGTTGCAAGTGTTCGGTGTTAAGCTATATCTCTCGCCTGGAACCTGCCATAGATCTACACGGGAACAGGCTTCCTGTGCGACTCGTCCATCAAATGCTTGGCAAGCCTCTTGTAGATGGCTGATCCTGGTTGGCGGCCGGCTGCCTCTCCAGGAAGGATCACAAAGGGGGGATAAACGCCAAAGTGTGCTGGGTGGGCGACTCAAGGTAAAGTAGCTCTGCAGCAGCCTTGACGCAAGCCACTGCTTCTACGCGCTGATGAGAGAGGGCATCACGTCAAGGCGCTTTGTGTGGACTCCAGGATAGTCCTTCTCGTATTCAGCTTGTATTCGGCTCGTATCCGTCGGAGTGAGACGACCGGAGTGCGACGACCGATGGCCGTCTCCCTCTGCACTGGTGTCCTGCGAGGCCCGGTCCATTGGGCCGCTACCAACCACCTGGATGCTAGACTGACCGCAGTCTAGGCGTGTGATCGCGACACGACGGAAGGAAGAATGCGCGATGTCACAACCCACTGGAGTGTTAAGTGATCACAGACGAGAAGGACATGCAGGAGCATCCTATTGACACAACTTGCTGAGTGTTAAAGGAGATGGCTGAGGTTGCAGGGCAATCATGTTTACAGACAGTGGAGTTGAGGACTTGACCAAAGATCATCGGGTACGATAATCTGCGCTTGGTCGAGGAGCCAGCCACATTGTCTGGGTATACTTTCTGCAGTGCCACAGTGTCTGGGTATACTTTCTGCAGTGCCACAGTGTCTGGGTATACTTTCTGCAGTGCCACAGTGTCTGTGTATATTTTCCACTGAGATGATGTTGGGCTGGCTTTTGTTGGCTGATCGCATGCCGTTCAGTGTATACTTTCTGCAGTGCGACAGTGTCGGTGGTGAATGTGGTTGTTGCGGGAAGGGAGGGCTTTTATGGGTAGTTGGCCAACACGGCGGAGCTCAGCCGCATCGGAGTACACTATGGGATGCACAATACGGAGGACAAGATTAGCTCGAACACCCTCGTGCGCATAAGCGGCAAGTTATATGCCAAGCCTCAACCGATAAGAGTCCGTGAAGAGGACCTTGTTCGTCCTCTTTCAACAAGAGAAGACATGACCCCTGAAGCCCGGACCCCCGTGATGGACTTTGAAGAAAGTGGGGATAGTTCAGCCTGCTTTCAGATAGACAAACAGCCCGGCTATAAGCATACGAAGTCATTTGTGGGCATCTTCACTGACGAGTGAGGCCCCGCTCAACCCACCCTGCGCTTGAGGGGGGTGGGGGGGGGGAGGGACATGGAAGTTCAATCCCATGCACCATAATAATGCACAGCGTAGAGTCGATGGCACGTGGCGTGGGGAAAGCACGGTATGAGGTCCGTGTCCAAGGGGCTATAGGAGCATGAGGTGTCTGTACCGGGAGGCGCGAGGGGGTTTGGCGTGCGGAGTGTGCCCTGGACGCCCCTGGCCCTGCCCTGGACGGCCCGTTCTAGTGTTGACGTAGGCACTGAAGGTTGGCGATGATGTGGTTTGTCACTTTGCAGGCAAGGCCATGCTGTGAGCTCAGTGCCTCGGGTATTTGCTGGAGAAACCCGCCGAAGTGTACAGAACACCAGGTGTTGCCCCCTGTGTTAGGTTCTCTGATGGGAATTTCTTGTCCATATGGGAGCGCTGCCATTCGCATTTTTAGCTGTTGCCCGGTCCTTCTGTCGGGGCTCCATTTGTTGCTGTTGACTGAGTCGATCAACGGTTAGATGATGCTTCAGAATGTGGCGGCCGGGAACTCCATCAGATCACTTGGAGATAGGGGAGCGGCTTCAGCTGTCATTGCTCACCCCGAGATCACGGATGTTCTTTTACCTCCATCCGCCCGGATAGTGATCGCTTCCGACGGGGTGTGGGACGTGATGACCTCCCACAATTGCTGGTCGATGTTGCAGCGCACGCCATCCACAGTGAGTCCTTGGCCACAATTCAGTCGCATAGGTTGCACCTTCTGTTAGACCCTGGAAAATGGAAACAGACCTCATCCATGTGGCAGATGCAATTTAGGATTTCGGCAGGATCATTCACCCTGCTGCAGCCTCTGGACATTAACCCTGCTACAGGCTCTAATCGTTCACCCTGCCACAGCCTCTAATCATTCACCCTGCCACAGCCTCTAATCATTCACCCTGCCACAGCCTCTAATCAGTCACCCTGCCACAGCCTCTAATCATTCACCCTGATTGAGGCTATGTTCATTCACCCTACTTCAGGCTTTGAACATGCACCCTGCCACAGGCTCTTGAATGTCAATAACATCTGTCAAAGGATAATATGGAAGCATACATGTGAAGCTGATGAATGACTGTTATTTTGGCCGGAAGCAGAACATTCTTATTTCCTGAAATCCCACCATCTGTGGAGTTGGTATGCCATATAGTTGTAAGTGAGTTTCATACCCAATCAGCAAACGGCTTTTGGAGCTGGATTGGCCGGTTGCCGCAGTCGGAAGCAGCAAATCGATTGTTGAAGAAGACGCTAGCAAATTATGTGGGTGTCGCACGCGTGGATGATATCAGCATCATTCTCATCGATTGTGGTTTCGAGGAGGTGGCATTGACAAATCGAGCTCATGTATTGAGACTGCATGGCTGTGGATGCAGTCACATTACGAATGGATGCAATATATCTTGAGGTGGTAGCTGGCCAAGCAGGGTTGAGATACTGTATGTTGCACATTGCATGTCATGATTTCTTTCTCGAATCGGGAAGTGGACCATTTTTGTTTGTAAACATTTGGGATTCCTGGTGCGGGAACAATGGGTGACTTTCAATAATGGCGCAGAATCTATAAGTAGGTTACATAAGAAATATCATTGTAGGCATGTATATTTATGGGAAATAGAGTGATTTTTGAGTTTTGGGGAAAAATTCTGTTTGTCGATCTGGGGCGATGGTATTTTTTGCGACACACGCAACAGAAACAGCCACCCCGCAGCAAAAATTGTTCGGTCACACCGCGTCTACATTATTGATTTTTATTGCTGAAGTCTCGTGCAATAAACCAGGCTAGAAAGTTTGTTTTGTGCCACGAACATTTTTTGGGGTATGCTTTCACTCTAGTAATTAATTTGTTGTGTGTGTTTTTATGAATCTAGGATCCCGCGCATTACATCAACCATAACTTTAACAATCGATTTTTACTTTTGAAGTTGGTATTATGTTGCAGTGTGAGATACAATGTCAGACAGCCATGTAAGTTAAGGTTAACCATATTACGCTTGCACCTCTATACTATATAATCAGTACCTGAATTAATTATGAGATCCCCGTGCAGTGTACGTACGTATTACGCTTACGGTCAGGTTCTCCTGTAAAATTCAGTCTACGACGGCTTTGCGCTGGAGTCGACGAACTCGGAACAACCGTGTCAACAGTCGGCTTTCTATGTTATTTTACGCATGTGAAGCGCTTAAGTATGTGAAAGGCGCTTCTCGCACGCATAACCCCTGCTGGTGTTAACTGAAATTCATTACGCAAACATGTTTTCTCACGTTCGTAACTGAAATATATGTATTCCTAACACGAATATCTATATTTGAGCTCTTGATTGAGCCATTCCGTAGCCGGATCAGCTCAGTTTGCAGTTGCGGCTGCAAGCTAAGATGGTACCCTCTTATTTTTGTCGCCATCGTGATGATTTTTTGTCGCCGTGCAGAAATTTGGGGCTGGTTGCAGAATCTGCGGCTGCGTGCAGAATTTCTCGGGGGTAAATGATCCGATCTCTTAGAGATTTCATTTCACGTGTTGTTCTGTCATTTTTCTCAGGAAATTCGGCATCGCCATCGCCATCAGAAATTTGTCGCCATCGCCATCGCCAACAGCATCAGCATTGCCACTTTGCCGGCACTTCAGCAATTATCACTTCAAACGAAAGGCCGCGACGTTTTTTCCCCCGCACGTTGGTTGATTTCGCGTACTTTGGGTTTATTGGTTTCACGTACTCTTTTCACGTTTTTATTTCGCCTACATATTTCGCGCACTTTGGGTTTATTTCGCGTACTGTGGGTTTATCATTTTCGCGCACCGTTTGGGGTTTCCCGTACTTTGGGGTTATTTCGCGTACTTTGGGTTGATCCATTTCACTTAGTTATTTCGCGCACTTTGGGGTTATATTTCGCGTACTTTGGGTTCATTATTTTCGCGTACTTTGGGGTTTCCCGTACTTTGGGTTTATTTCGCGTACTTTGGGTTGACGTTATCTCACGTTTATATTTCGCGTATTTATTTCACGTTTATATTTCGCGTACTTTGGGTTTATTATTTTTGTCGCAGCGACAAATTTCATGGCAACAAAAAGTATCGATTAGAGGATTTTGGTTACATGGCGACAAATCGTCTCTATTAGAGGATTTTTGTCGCGGGGGGAAATTTCCTCAATGGCGACAAAATAACGCCTGGCGACAAAAAAAGCCTTATGACGACAAATTTCACACGTTACCAGCTAAGATGGTAGGTCTATGTCGCTTTCAAACGCAAGCCGTGGAAATTGGAATCTGCATAGGGGTTCTCGTGCGTTCTAGCGCACGATACCTGGAAAATAACATTGCTAACAGCAATAGTATTGCACCCGCAAAAGCGCAAGACCTGGAGTGAAGTATCCGCAAAGCGGATGATGATGTTGAAGACAAGTTTTGGGTATGGGTTTGAATGATTGTACCCAAACCCAAAACAGCCAAAGAGTTCCAGTCGCTCTCGTGCGTTCTAAATAGCATGCAAGCAGATGCAATGTTCTTTAGGCAGGGACAAGTTTAAGTAAGTTTTAGTATATATTTTGAGAATGCAACTTGAAGCCTGTCACATGCCTGCAGCATACCTGCAACTTCGGGTGACACGACATAACCTCGTCGTTTTTGTCCACGATATCGTGGTCAATTTTTGCATAGTTTATTTTCGTATTTTGGGGGTTTTCATGCAAAAAAAAAATCTTTTCACCACAATATCGTGTACAAAAACGACGATATTTTGTACCAAGATCCTGCAACTTGCCTGTAACATACCGCTGCAACTTGCCTGCAATATACCTGCAGCATTCATGTAACATGCATGTAACATACCTGTAACATACCTGTAACTACATGCCTGCAGCATACCTGCAACATGCATGTAACATACCTGCAACATGCCTGTAACATACCAGCAACGTGCATGTAGCATATCTGCAACATGCCTGCAATATGCCTGTAATATGCCTGCAACTAACAACCCTATAACGCATAGTCGCCATGTATTTAACATGCGTCTAATAAATCCAACATATAAACGGATAGAATTATAGCCCTTTTCGCGGGCTTCCACGTGGTTTACTCAAAACTTCCAAAAAATGATTTCTCCAAAAACGTATAGCGGTCAACGCTCGTGAATTAGAACCAATCACAAAGCTTGAAGAGTCCCGCTTCCATGCCATCCACTGCCCCGCCAATTATCTTGTGCGCGCATGACGCGCGTAAGCTACGCATCGTCCATTTTCCCGCAGATCCTGCGATATTAACGGAATGATGACAAAACTCAACAGGGAAAGGTCTAGCGATTTTCTATACATTTTACATTTCAGTGACGGCTCACTTACTGTGCGCAGACGGTCGTACGTTTGGGTCAAAAATCATAAATGCATTTACGAATTCAAAAATGCATTTATTAATGCCCCGAGCGGATACACGATCAGAAAAATCAGTATAATCGTCCGATGGTAATTTCCGCCCATCTGGACCGCGTAATTGTTGTGATGACACTGTTTCGTAAATGCATTTACGTTTTGACCCAAAAACCATGAGCTTCTCATTAAAAATATACCGTAGTAATGGGGGGGGTGTGGGGGGCGGAGCCCCGTGGGAAGTCTTAAAAACTTTCCGTAGTAATGGGGGTGTGGGGGACGGAGCCCCCCCACTTGGGCGAAGTCTAAAAAATATTCCGTAGTAATGAGGGGGTGTGGGGGAGCGGAGCACTTATGCTGGGCGCAGTCTGAAAACAAAAGTACGGGATGAATACGCGAAAAAAGAGGACTGCAAAAACGGTCATAAATTGCAAAAACGGTCACGATTCTGCAAAAGCCGACACTAGCGCGTCAGATTGAAGTGAACGCGTCAAGGATGAAGACGGACAGGTTTGACCGAGTTGGTGACGTCGCAGGTGTAGCAAATGTATACATACAGTACAGTGGGGAGAACCCTACGTAAACCACTCGATTTTAAGAAAACAGAATTTGGAGGCCCCTAGCAACTTTCTTATTTATATAGATATCTTAAATATGGAGTGGTATGTGTTAAATATTGTGAAGAAATCAAAAAAGTGGCTACTTTCTTATTGGCGGGTTTCTTATTACTGATGATTATTGTATATGTACAGTTTAGTCAAGTCAAATGCCGCGCGTTGACCATATAATTAGCGCATTCTCGCGCGCGATATCGCAAATTGAAGGTTTTGAGTACCCGGAGAGTTATTTATGCATGTGGGAGATTAAAAATGATGATTTTCACACTTAATAATTGTGATTAGCACTTAGGGTACACACTGGGGGTAACCCTATATGTACACATTGTTTTCAGCCAGTAACAAGCAAGATAAGCAAGCTGTGAGGTACTCAAGTGGCATATTTCTTTGAAAAATAAGAATACAACTATATATTTGTTCCCAGGTAATATTCGTGTAGGTTTCAGTTGCTAATTGCCGCTTGCAAGCAGCCTTGGCACACTTGCTTTTCTTAATTTCACCGCAGATCCTGCACTGTTTCATCTTGTAAACAGGACATGGCAATCGGGCCATATTAACAAATAGCAAAGGGCACGTGCAACCTCCTCCACACTTTTCCCAAGCAGCCTGCAACCCAAGGGCAGCCTGTGCTTTTGCAGCAACAGCAGCTGCGGCCGATGAATCTCGTTCCTCTCTCGCTAGATCTCGTTGCAACGCGGCGAACTCACTGTGCTCACGAGCAGCTTGTTGCTCCGCATGCTTAGGAGCACATTTTCTCCCGAGTATGTCGTTAAACTCAAAGCTCCCGTTGTTATCTGAGAGCCTACCCTTGTTGGCTTTGGGAGGCAAGGATGGCAATATCTCAGGGTTCAAGATGCCCTGCTCGATTGGAGATGTCTCGTAGGTCTCCCAGGCCGAAGCTAAGTATTTATAGGCCTCAATTTTCCTTTTATAATACTCGGAACTTCCCTTTCTAACGCCAAGAGGAGACCCTTTAAACTCAGTCACGGAAGGCGGTGCGGTGGACGTGTGCTTCTCAATATCCTGGACGATAAAATTCGAGCGATCGATCTCAGATGCCGCCAAGAAATTCTGACAGATGCCTACTTTACGCTATGCAGTCATGCGGTCCGTAGGAGTGGACCAAGAGAATCACACCCTTGAAAAAATACGTATGATGTCGGTCACGTTCACCTTCATATCCGAAATGTCCAGCGGATGTGCGTCTTCCAATCGAGCGAGGTTCAGCTGCAGCAAACGCTCCCGCTTAAACTCCCGCATCGCCTTAGCCATCTCCATGTGCAACTTGCGGTTAACTTGGTCAAGGGCCTGAAACTTCCCCGAGGTGTTAGCTTTTTCACTCCACTGAATAATACCCTTACTCTGACAGAATTCTAACACCTCGTCGGCGTATCTGCTGTCGTGGTTGTCAGTCATCTCGACGACAGGCCGAGGGACATCACGTGCTGTTAACTCCGCGTCTAACATGTGATATCGTTGCAGCAAAGTGACCCAAGTCTGACAACCACTCTCATTAAGGGTAAAACGATGGAATCGCCGAAATGAGACTGGTCCCAGTCTCATTCCAGTCTCATTTTTTGGGGGTCATTTTTTTGTAAAAATTACTCACATTTGATGCACTTAAACATAAAACAACATTCTCGAATGCAAATTTTGAGCAATTTGATATTTTTTTGACGATGTAGTGTGTTTTTCTGCCACGCGAACTCAGGAAAATCACTACTGGAATATCCAAGTTCACAGATAATAGTGTGTGCTGTGAAACTGATATAGATAAACTCGCATAATAAATAAACCCTAAGCTAGATATACCCCGAACGGTGACAGAGTCGGAACGGCTACGGTCCTAGCTACCTGTGACACCTTGGTGTGTCACAGTACGGGCTTACGGTCAGTCACAGGTCCAGTGTTGGCTACCTAGTAATCTGTCATAGGGGCCTGCACCGGGACTCCCGGTCAGGGCTGCCTACACAGATTTCAGCACACCACCCCAGCACTGTGGGTGGTGACTGACAGGCAAGTCCGAGATACCAAATAAGTTAGGGCAGGAGCTAGGGTGACAAACCTAACTGCTATACCAACTGTGCAATTCTGATACACAAATGGAAACCCTCTAGCCGGCACAAGTGCAAAAACACACAGGCACATAAGTCCTGCTAAACTACTGAAAGACACGGCGCCAGCAAGTCAGATTAACGGATATAAGGAGTCAAAGTAAAAGCCAATTGAAGACCATGTTGAGGTCAAAGCACATCTCAGCACACCACCAGAAGGTGGTGCACTGCCAGAACCAGGAATAAAACTACTCGGGGTCAAAGATTAGAGGAGCACCGTCACCACATTGATCACCGCAGCAGCCCGCAGCACTGCCCTCCAGCGGGTCAGGCGGCAGTAGCACTGCCGCAGCACCCAGGGAGTGCAGCACCGCATCCAGTGTGACGGGGTCCAGCTCGGAGATACCAGAGTAGATGCACAAGTCCCCCCTGCACAGCACAGGCTGCGGAGCAGCCTGACCCGATACCTGCACAGATCCGACGTCATTGGCCGCCGTGTAGGCGGCGGTCCCCACTCCCATGATAGAAATCAAGAGAATAAAGGAGAGCATAAAAGGCATTCCCCACAAGCCAGCGTGGGCAGGGAATCCCCACGGAGGCTTTCCACAGCCGTAGCTGCGGGGAGCACCGGCATGCCAGTCACCCAGAGCACCACCAGAGCTAGGTGCCTGGGTCGCAGGTGTAGATGAGAGATTTGCCGAGACGTCTGAAGCCCGTGGCTTTACCGTGAATGTGCCGTCGGCAAGGTCTTCATAGTCGTCGGTGTTGTAACCCGTGAGGTCAATGGGTTGGACGGCGGCGTGGTTGACAGTCTGAACGAACCCAGCAAATTCACCGTCCGTGTCCGCCGTGGCGGTCAACTTCGCCGATTGCAGTAGCTCGGGTGCGGCATCCTTCCCCTGGAAGACAGGCATAGCAGGGGCCGGCACGGCGGACGCCGATGCCGCCGCACCACCTGCCGGAACCTGCTCCTCCGGTGCGGCCACCGTTGCGGCGGACTCACACACCAGAGCCGAAGCCTCCTGTCCAATGTTGGCAGGAGGCGGGAAGGAGGCATGGGTGTAGTGCACCTGCGGATTGGCTGCGGAGTGAACCTCCGCAGCAAGATCGTCGAGTCGTTGGAGAATGGAGTCCCCCTCGGAAGTCGGCTGTTGCTCCACGGTGAACCCGTAGGCGGAGACGTCAATGCCGCCCACCGCACCCGCAGAAAGCACCGCAGGAGGCCCGTACGCAGCCGCAGCACGTGCGAAGGCTTCCGCTCCATCATCCGCAGCGTGCTGGAACACCGCACACATTGCCAGAGCGTGCACCCCGTCCGCATCCTCCTCGTCGATAGGGATGCAGAATGCCGCCGCAGAGTTGGGCGGGTGCTGACGGCCACCCAACGGGCAGTCGCGGTAAAAGTGATAGTGCTCACCTTTGCCCGCCTTTTTGCATTTTTCGCAGAATGGCTTCGCCCGCTGCTCATCGCGGTCGAATCCCACTGGCGGGGCCTTGTGGGTGCCTACCCGGAAACCCCGCGGATGTGGGGACTTCTGCTGTTGCTGCTTCTGCTGAACCCTCTCCCGCTGCTGCCGTACCACCGGAGCGGTCTCACCGTGCTGCCGCTGCACCAGCTCCCTTAGCTCCGTAATCTTCTGCAGCAGCGAGTCATATTCGCTGCTGGACAGATGCGCGGAGATTCCGCCCGCACCAGAAGCCGCCTTGCCCCCATCCGTTTGCGCCCAAGACTGATAAATTTCGACAACCAAGGAACGAAGAGAAGCAAGGGACACGTGGGACAGGTCAGCAGCCATGGGATAGCGGACCTTCACCGCCGCGTAAAACACGGGGTCGAGGCGGGTGTAGAGGGATAATTTTCGTGTTGCCTCGGTCGGAGTCCAGTTATCCCGCACCAAACGCTGCTCCTTAGCCAAAATCGGCTGCGGGTCAACGTTTGCGGGATAACGTAAGGCCGCATGCTCCTCCTGCTGCGATTCCCGCAGCGCCACCGGTACAGAGCCCTTGATGATGTCGACAAGAGCACGCCGTCCATCTCGGTCAGCCGAGGAGTCAGTGCCAGTCAGCCAGACATACGCGTTGTTGTGCTTCTCCACCACGAGAGCCAGAACGTCGTACAGCAGCCCATTAACCCTGCCGACTACGGGCACCAGAGGGTCCTCGAGGTCGAAGGCCCGCAGCTCCAAACCAGCAGACTGAAACTCTGTGCGCAGCTGCACCACCAGGTCGGACAGGAGGCCGGAGTCGTCCGTACCGCGAAAATGGTGCTTCTTGTCGCCAAGAATATCCTCACGGATACTCTTGGCCCAAGCCCGATGCAAGCGCGCCTTGTAAATCTCGTCGACCAACTTGGACTGCTCCTGCAAATAACGTCTGACGGCCACGTCCGCGTCCACGTTCGATGCAGGGTTGGGAGTGGGAACCACAGGTGTAGCAGCTGTTGGAGTGTTCCGCACCTCGTCGATGAGCCGTAAGGAGGCGTCTATATCGCTGTCCCTCGTGAGGGACTTCTTAGATCGTGTTGTCATACCCATTCTCAGATAAGCCTGAGGGGAGGCGGTACGCTGCAGCACGTTTGGGTAGCGCTGTGATGAAAACGAGACGTCACAAACACGGAGGGAACAACCGAGCCATGCAAGCGAGGGGCAAAGGAGGATGTCGTCGAGGTCAAAGGTGCCAAGGCCACCAGCCCAAAATTCGGTAGCAAGCGTGATCAAAGCATGCACAGAACCGAAAACGGACATTGCAACGAGTAATCCAAACCCAAGCCGGTACCCCATAGCTGCGGCCCAAAGCTGCTTACCGTAAGCCGCTCATCTCATAATTCACACAATACCCAAACGCGCAAACGCGCACCACCTCTCCGAGCGGCCCTTTAGCCAATCATGGCCAAAATAGCTAGTGGAATAAAGCGTGGATGGGGCCACGACCTACTGGAATATCCAAGTTCACAGATAATAGTGTGTGCTGTGAAACTGATATAGATAAACTCGCATAATAAATAAACCCTAAGCTAGATATACCCCGAACGGTGACAGAGTCGGAACGGCTACGGTCCTAGCTACCTGTGACACCTTGGTGTGTCACAGTACGGGCTTACGGTCAGTCACAGGTCCAGTGTTGGCTACCTAGTAATCTGTCATAGGGGCCTGCACCGGGACTCCCGGTCAGGGCTGCCTACACAGATTTCAGCAATCACCAAAAATACGATTCTCGACGAAAAATCCCCAAAACTTTTTCCTTTTTCAAGTATGTATTTCCAATATACTCTACATATGCTTGATGCATAACAATAAGAAATCCTTGGGGAAAAATGGATTTTTTCAATTTCGACCACCCTAAGGTGGGGAAATGTCATTACGGGGCCAGTCGTATGGGAAATAACCCTGGAAATTGGGTGGTAAACTATATTGCAGGAGTTTAAAGCACAGTTGTTACGTTATTTTGATGGGTTTGAACTTGGTTACAAGTCCACAATCGCAAGTTGCACACAGGAAGAGTTGGATGCATAATTTTGGTGACCGTTTTGGTCATTTTACCCCTCAAACCCTGAAAACCCTGAGTGCTGGAATTGTTCATGTGAAGTTAAGCAACCTACTCAAGAGTTACACGGCGCGTTGTCACCGTTTCGAGTTTGGTTTTCCTTATATCATACAAAGAAATCGCTCTAGCGAGCTGGGATTGAAACAGTATACACATGGTAGGAAGATCTGTAAAAAGAAGGACGCCATGTTCAGGGCAAACAAACTTGTAAAAAAGATTCTACGCAGAGAACAGGTTGTCGGCAATAGTCTTTAAAAGCTCTTACTTTTCAGGACCTGTAGGCATACCGCCCTCGGGCGGACAGATGCGCTCACCCCAGCAAGTCAGCATTTCCGCAGGGTTGAAGGGATGCCACGCCCTGTACCGAACTCCTCCGCGCCTGAAAGCGACACGTTCGTTCGGATATTCGGTACTCCGGTATAAAAGACTAACGGCTTTTATATCTCGGTGCTTGTGAATCTGCCTAGTATTCGCTCACTATGTAAATGGTGAAAGACGGAGTCAGGCATACACACTAGGGATTCAAATCATGGTAAAGCAGACACACAAGCAACATGCTACAGTTTGTTTTTGTTACAAAACCATGCATACCCATGTTTACATTAATAAGCAATCGGCATAGCGAAAAAAAGAATTCGCAACAAAATACATCCTGCGACTCAGGACCTGTGAACCACTTTGGTGAGGCCACCTCACGAAAGTGGTGCACGAAAGTGGTTCATAAAATTCACACTGCTGTAACCCGTAACGCGCCGGGTATTCTGAATTATTTATGACATAATTGCATATAATTTAGATTTGGGATCTGCCGTTTCCCGATATTCAACGCGGATGAATACGTGGCACATTGTGGCAGTCCGATCAAAACATTTGCTACGGCCAAAATCGCTCCTCACCCCATAATCTATGACGATGACGATGACACCCGAATGGTGTCATGGCATGGCATAATGCTCAGGACCTTTGGCCCGGTTTCGGAACAACTTTACACGCAACTGTATACGCAAAAAGACTTTTTCCTTCGGGCCCAACTTTGTTGCGCTACTGCAGGCACAGCCCCTTGTGATTTTAATCACATTACATGAAGTACAATTTTTCCAACGTTCGTAACTAAGATATATTTATTCACAAGGCGAATACCTTTTTCTTGAGCTCTTGATCGACCCCATCTGCAACCGCATCAGCTTCGTTTGCAGTCGCGACTGCAAGCTAAGTTGATGCGGTTCAAGATAGGGTCGACCAATTCACGACAGGCGAGGGGTGTTCTTGCGTTCTAGCGCTAGAAACTTGTCAGATATGTTGGTATCGATAATCTGTATGAGTATATCCCGTAAGTTTCGGGTCATACCTTGAAGCATACTTCAAACAGTCGCATATTGGTTCCAAACCCAAAACATCTGCCTTAGAAATAAATTGCGCGTCTCGCGTACAAGTAACTTGAAGCTTTGAGCTTCAAGTAACTTAAGTATATGCATCTTGTCAGTATTTGTGCCAAGTTTCGGGCTCTATGACGCACGGGAAGCCCTCGGCTGTTTGGCATCTTTGGGTTTGGGTTCGAACCCAAACCCAAACCCAAAACATCTGCCTTTGAAATAAATTGCGTGTTTCGCGCACAAGTAACTTGAAGCCTTGAGCTTCAGGTAACTTAAAGATATGTATCTTGGCAGTATTTGTGCCAAGTTTCGCGCTCTAGGACGCACGGGAAGCCCTCGGCTGTTTGGCATCTTTGGGTTTGGGTGTCACGTTCGAACCTAAACCCAAAACATCTGCCTTAGAAATAAATTGCGCGTTGGGCGCACAAGTGACTTGAAGCTTTGAGCTTCAAGTAACTTAAATAAATATCTCTTGGCAGTATTTGCGCCAAGTTTCGTGCGCTAGGACGCACGGGAAGCCCTCGGCTGTTTGGCATCTTTTTTGATTAACCCAAACCCAAAATGCCTTGCAGAATTGGAGTTATTATGCACTCTAAATAACGAAACCTGGCAGATACGTGTATTCATAACAATAATATGAATATATCCTGGAAGTTTCAGGGCCTACCGTCAAGCATACTTCAAACGGTCGCATCTTGACAAGAGGCGTTATGGGTTTGGATTCTCTTGTCAAGATGCGACCGTTTCGAGCATACTCGAAGGCATGCTCTGAAACTTACGGGATACATTCGTATTATTGATACGAATATATCTGACAAGTTTCTTGCGCTAGAACGCAAGAACACCCCTCGGCTGTTGTGAATTGGTCGACCCTATCTTGAACCCCATCGACTTAGCTTGCAGTCGCGACTGCAAACGAAGCTGATGCGGTTGCAGATGGGGTCGATCAAGAGCTCAAAAAAGGTATTCGCCTTGTGAATACATATATCTTAGTTACGAACGTTGAAAAAAATTGTACTTCATGTAATGTGATGAAAATCACAAGGGGCTGTGCCTGCAGTAGCGCAACAAAGTTGGGGCGGGCAAGCGATAACTCGCATTTCCATAGTTAATAACTCACAAACGGCGTTGTTGTCACTGTTAAGAACTGCAAAAAGCGACAGGAATTGCAAAAACGGACACGATTCTGTACAAGACGACACAGTCATGCGATGCTCGTTGTCATCGCGACAGCGACACCCCCCCCCACTTCGTATGTTTTAAAGTTATAATCACGATCTCCGAATTCGCCTGCCAGGTCAAAGCCATCGCAGCACGAACATTGGTGCACATTTTCGCATTTTCGCATTTTAGTGAATGTAACCCTTTTGGATATTCGCTACATCGCGGCCAGATTATTGGCTGAAAAAAACAGATTCCCACAGGGCATTTGGTTATTGGTCATAATGTCCAGGTGCTATAATGACCTGGAAGCTATCTTCCCAGAGATCTTCAAAATCGTAACGTTGAATTATAAGATTTATACCCCAGGCAAAATTCTCCTTTCACCGCCAGATTGAAAACTCTCAACTGTGAATCTTGCGGTTCGAAGCACTCTTGAGAGTGAAAATCGGTTCTCTACCCCCTTCGACCCTAGAAGCCCTAAGGGATACCCCCCCCCTACGAAAGGTACTCACGAAAGTGGAATTAAGGGTTTTTGGCTCACCAAAGTGTACTCGGTCGATGCGAATACTCGATTTCTGGACAAAAAGATGCGCCTCGTCGAGATCTTTCCATCGATCCGCGACTTTAGTATTCGCATCGACCGAGATCACTTTGGTGAAGATCCGCACCCTTTGGTGAATCACGAAACCTGGTTTGGTGATTCACAGAAGTGGTTTTCCACTTTCGTGCACCACTTTCGTGAGGTGGCCTCACCAAAGTGGTTCACAGGTCCCGAGGCGAACGGACTATTAGCGCCTAAAAACTAGCTGATGTGTGAAATCTAACTCAAACTCGCCAGGCATCTCGGCGGTTGTCCGTCGGTGTGAAGCCATGGAAGACCAAGCATCTCGCCAGGAGATAATAGACTTCTGAGGTACAGTAATACCTCACCTTTAAGGAAACAGGAATTTGGAGCCAGCCTAGCTTTTTTCGTATTTTTCTGACCCCCCCCCCCCCTGCCAGCGTCAGCCTCTTACCGAAATTACTAACGAATAGGAAACGCGATTCGAGCGTCAGCCAGCCTCTTCTCTTAAATCCATTTCTTTTTAGGGACTGGAAAGCGCAGTCAGCCAGCGCATTCTCTTAAATTCACCATGGATCCGAGCAGTCGCCAGAAACTGCGAGAATTGCATGCTGACTTGCAAAGTGGGATGATTAGTAAGGAAGACTACGACGACTTGAAGTCGATAGTCATCACGCGTATCAAGGCCAAAGCGCCACTCAATGAGAGTCCCAGCGGTGAGACCGAGAATGCATCAATGCAGAGTGACACGGTTGAGTTGGTTGAAGACTCGGATGAGGACCTTCCCGCAAATATATATAATAATAATGGAATTTTCTGATGTTCAGCTAGCCTTCGTTTCCCTAATATGACATTCCGATTTCCGTTAACGAAATGATTCGGCAGCCTTCATTTCCTTATTTGGGTACATTTTCTTAATGTTTTTTTCCAGCCCAGCTTTTTTCGCATTTTTCCGACCCCCCACCCCCCCGAAAAGCTGGCTGTTTCCTTAACCTAGCATTTCCTTAAATGTGAGGTATTACTGCATTCCTCGCTCACGACATACACTGTGGGGGACAGCTTGCACACAAAGACGGAATCAGCACGAATACAAAACAGGCGCTCAAAAACAATGAGCAGATGCCTACAAAATTACAAAGAGCAGAGGCAGTGAGAGCGGTGGGATTTTAACCCACACTGCATAGTCTGTGAAAATATCGCCCTCGTGCGAGATATTCGGGTACTTCTGATGCCGCTGGCGGCGTCGCTCGCTGGCGGCATAAAAAATACGCGGCAAAAAGAAAGCCTGCAAAATACGCGAAGCGCAGCTTGAAATTCAAAATGAAGGGTTTCAGATCGAGCGCGGAAACCGGAGGTTGGGAGGTCACCCACACCGGCGGGAAGCAAGGAATCTCACCGGTCCCCAAACGCAGCTGCAGATGCGAGGGCAACGCAAGCGATGGTCCCTTCGCCAGGTTCCATCCACACAGTGCAGTCAGCTCTGTATTCGCAAGTAGCATTAATGCAAATAAAAATCTTAAAAACAAGAACGAACAGTGCAAAGCTCAGAAGACACGCAGGAGGTAGAAGTGCAGGGCGGCGCAGAGTAAAATCTTAAAGAATGAAGTAGATGTTGAAAACCAAGATGGTAGATATCCGATAAAAGCTGCTAATTGTAATTTACAATCCAACGGTCAGTCAGCAGGGCTGAGGTATGACGGGTGAGATCGGTCACATTGAAAACTTTTGCGTAAAAATCGCAATTTGGCATGCCTTCGATTAGCGCGTCGCCGATTGGCGTTGACACTAGCGGTCGGCACAAAATGTGAGGCCACGGGATAAACCAGAGATCTATCACACCCGACAGAGTCCTTTTGTGATGCAGTTTGTGACTTTTTCATGGTATCGAACATCAATTGTGATCGCGTCACTGATTGCTATGGCGGTTGACCGCGACGTGTCAGCACGTCTCGTTTACCTCACTTTTGTCGCATCATACGCCACCATACTTAGAGGCTTTTTGTGACGCATTTTTGTTTTGTCAAAATGCATTGTATAAATCGAAACTAACCGCGTCGCTGATTGGCGTTAACAGCGATACGTTAGGATCTCATGTTTACCCCCCTTTTGTCGCACCATGCGACAGGATAAATATTCCGCATATGACCCATATTCATGGAGTGTATATAATGTGATCGCGTCTCTGATTGGCGGTTACGCTCGATCTGTTGATAAAATCGCATGTAAGCCACCTGAGATCGGTCGCACTGAGAACTTTTGCGTGAAATGCATAATTAGATATTACGCATGCGACCCATAATTATGGAATCTATGTAATGTGATCGTGTCTCTAATTGGCGGTTACGCTCGATCGGTCGAGATAAATCTCCGGTAGGACACATGCGATATCTTGAGAGCGGTCGCTGCGTAAAAATCCACAATCAGATATTACGCACACAGCCTATCTCCATGGAATCTATCTAATGTATGCGCGTCTCTGATTGGTGGTTACGTGCGATCTGTCGGAAATTTCACAGTCATGGTACCTGATATCGGCGAAAGTTTCTCAAAAACGTTCGGCGTCATGAAATTTGAGACAGGTCTGGCAAGTGTGGTATGTCACATTGTCACATTTTTCAGGGAAACCTGTTTCGCTCCTATAAGGAAAACGAAATGTGAAGCAGCATCTTTCTAAAAAAGCTGCGAACCGTCGTTCGGAAAAATGGAATCTTTGTGCGACATGACATAAAAAATATCCATGCGACAAAAAAATGTGCTTCCAGAGCGCACTTCAAGCAGTATGTATACGTACATGTGAGGTGGAGTCGACCGCATCAGCCTCTAACGACGACGCTGCGAGTCTCTCATCCTAGCGTAGGAACATTCTCAGGGGGTAGGTGTGTCCACATACCGGTTGTGCATCCTTCAGTTCCGTATAAATCTGTCGTATATCCAACACTGCGCGACTTTCAAGCTGCTGTCGATCGATGTACAACGGTTAGTCTCGTTTCCCCCAGCACACGTCAGCGAGGCATACGAGCCTGTAGTTTGGGCAACAAATCTCAGCTGGAAACTCGACGTCTACGTGGCTCCTGCTAAGAGTTTCCGAGGCTGCAATCCGATGCTTGACTGGCGTTTGCGGTCAGCAAGACACAATTCATGCAGCAACCCCATTCCTAACAAACTGGGGCGCGGGGGTGGGCTCTGCCCCCTGATCCCAGTATTCCCATTTCTACACTGAACGCAATACTATTCTTTAAACCAACCCAACGCCAAACTTAATATTGGCCTAAAATTGAATAGGCACTTCACTTCTATCGGTTTTTTTTTTTTGTAAAACTTCATATTATATTTTATTATTTGCATGGTGTGCGAAGCATGCGTTGACACGATGACAATATCGTGATCACAATCACCAGGATGTCGTACTGATTAATGAACTGTATTACCACAGCAGCACGCTACTGGAACGTGGGCAGTCTATCACATTTGAGCAGGTGCCGCAATACCGAACGGGCAGACATTAACCTTCGGCCTTAGACGCACTTTTTATGGTTGCACTCGGGGCTCCTCTCGCGCTATTTGCAGTACAATGTTGGTTGTTGTTTGTTGTCAGCAGGATCCGATGGCATTCGGATTGATGGAAGCCTGGTTGGCTGTTCCTTGTTTGGGGGTACACGTGGCAGCAATTAATTAATTAGTTGTATTTTTAACACTGAGAATCGAGCAAACCATTTTTCAATAGGTCCTTTTGGGGCAAACTATTAATTCAATTTTAAATTCAATAATGCAGACAGGGTGCCCAGTTTTCTTTACTTGTCATTCTGACTTCTCGTGTCCGAACGGGAAACTCGAGGCAGGTGAATGTCGCACATACATTTCAATATCGTTTGTGAACGAAAAGTGGGTACTTTACGTACGGGTCATGTCGCATTCTTTATTATAAATGTGTTATAAGTTCGTGATTTACACGCGGATCAGATGTATCGGAACTTGATGCCTTTCTGAACTGTGTGCCATTATTTGTACCTAGGAAGTTCTTTCTGGTGGGCCAGAGATGGTAGTATCTATAATATTCACCGAACACACTTTTCGGGCTCATCAGGTCCCCGGTTCAGGACCAGTAGATCCCTGGCATTCCCCTGAGGGGTGTCAGGTGACGGACTTGTCAGATGGGTCGACATTCACGATGTGTGGGGATTTGACAGACATGATGAAATAACACAAGTGTGCATATCCCATCTGTGTGCCGTCTACAGGTTGAACCGGCACGACGTATCAAAGAAATGGATTTACAAAGCGAATTGATGTCATTGAAAGTGATATCCATCATCACGCCACGCAGGCACAAATCCGCGGCGAAGCTTCCCGCATTAAATAGAATAGCACTAAAAATAAATAGTAGAACAGTATATAAATAGAGTTCATTCATGGAGTAGACAAAGTCTTGCTAATATATCTTGCAAATGTGCAAATACATATATCAAGCTGACGAACTGGCTCTTTCCTTGTGATCCGCCTTTGGGACTTACATAAAGATGTATATAGAGAGCATATAGAGCATCAGTGCAACCCAGATACTACCTTGCAGAGTAGAAGCACTAGATTCAGCCGTGTCGATTGGTGGTGGCGAGGGAGCTGCAGGAGCATCGATTGCGTCACCATATGATTCAAAATCCGAGTCAACATAGTATGCGTCGTTTACGCTGTTCAGGCCCTGTGTTACAGACAGAATATTAGTCGGGCCGCACTGGTGCTCAAGGAAAGGTTCCATAGTGCGTTGGAATGGATCTGGTGTTGTGCGTGCATGCGCTGCCAGCAATGTGGTTTTAAGGCCTCGCGCATGGACTAATACACGTGTGGAATGCTGTATGCGGAAGTGGACAGCTAGGCCAAGCAACTGCAGTGAAATCCCTAGGCATCAATTCCAGCAGATATTGGCATCGACATATTCTCAGCAGATGCCACAAGCATAGTCCCTCGCCCAGATCGAATCAGATTCCTTGAGCATGTATATAAGAAAATGGGCGCACCGGTTCTGAACTGTACTCCAACACTGTCGAGATGGTGCATGAGTCCATGTCGACTGCTTGCACATACATATCATCTTGACAGTTCACACCACTGGTGAAGCGCCTCGTATAGGAACCTTGGTATGCTGCGGTATCCACCTGCATCCCAGTGGCGCACACGGCATCATCCACAGCACAGAACAGCGCCATGCACACGGCATCATCCACGGCACAGAACAGCGCCATGCACATGTAGACTGGAAACTGACCTGGCCTCCCGGGGCGCAGGGTCCCCAACTGGCAGGGTTCCCCAGGAGCAGTGGCCTGTGCGGTATACCTTACCCTATTGGTACTGGTCTGGCGATCTCATTGCACAGCGTCATGCACAGCGTCATGCACAGCGACATGCACAGCGCAGCGCTCAGCATGGCACAGCATGCCACGTCCTGGGCACACCATAACATAACACAGTGCTGTGTTGCTCATCACAGGTTATGCAAGCCAGCATCATCTGTCAAGCTTCTCTTCGTATCTTGTTTATAATAGAATGCATGTCAACACGTTGCATAGGCTTTAAGCTACTCGACCATGGTACACATGTACATGGCAATGCACAAAAATGCAACACGTTCACATAGTGCACAGTTGAGCACACGTTCACATGGAACGCATCGGATTTATGACGAATGACACAATACATCAATCCACCAGTTGTACCAGCTCATCGGTATGCGGCTTCTTCCAATCGCAGGCAGCTGTAACGTCTCTCAAGCGTCGAATACGCGGGAGCCCACGCAGGGAGCCGCTCTCCACAAATGGCATGCTTGTTCTCAGACAGGCTTGCTCACAACGATTTATGAGGGAAAGGACGAGGTACAAGTAAGCGAGCACGCATCCAGGTGGGCCTGAAGGCCAGGTCTGGACGAGGAGTGCAGAGGGACAAGGCATGTGCTGCTTGCTAGTGCGAGGGCCCGTGGAAATCATGGGTGGTTCACCTTGTACTGAATGTCACCACCCAGCTGGGTTTGCACAACGCATTCCCTGCCTCCTGAGGATACCGTCACCGAAGAGGTACCCGCTGCCGTCGACATGAGAAACGCCACGCCCTGTGCATGCAGTCACCGCGGGTCATCGCACCGAGCAAATAACGCCAACGTCGAGGGGAAAGCAAAGGCGCGAGCAAATCATGAGGAAAGAGCGCCACCAAGGAAATCCCAGAGGAAGCACACCCCATCAAGCACGGGCGCCCTCCGACAGATATGAGCAGACGACAAGAGCCCCGGGGCAGGAAAGGCGGAGCTTGAACGGCAGTGACGTCAGCCAGTAGAGCCCCGGGGCAGGAAAGGCGGAGCTTGAACGGCAGTGACGTCAGCCAGTAGAGCCCCGGGGCAGGAAAGGCGGAGCTTGAACGGCAGTGACGTCAGCCAGTAGAGCCCCGGGGCAGGAAAGGCCGAGCTTGAACGGCAGTGACATCTGCCAGTAGAGCCCCGGGGCAGGAAAGGCGGAGCTTGAACGGCAGTGACGTCAGCCAGTAGAGCCCCGAGGCAGGAAAGGCGGAGCTTGAACGGCAGTGACGTCAGCCAGTGCAAGGGACTCGGGATGATGCCCCTACATTCGCCGCGGCAGAGGGGGGAGGCTACGGGAAAGCTACAATCTAACAGTCAGCAAAACTTACACTGGAGGACGAGGCTGAGAGAGATCTGCATCTAGAACACGGAGGCGCCCTTTGTATGTTGACACACCAGTGGGCCCGGGGAGAAGGCACCAATGGCGGCACTTACCACATTGCCGTCCGCGCTTGCCGCCAGATATAGTCCGTTGCGCGAGATACAATAATGATTGGTGATTTCCGTCGTGGAGCTCGGTGGTGGAGAAGGTGGTGGTGGACGAGGGGGTGGTGTGGAGCTCGGTGATGGAGAAGGCGGTGGTGGACGAGGGAAGGAGGTGGTGGGCTGCTAGTCGTGGAGCTCGGTGGTGGAGAAGGTGGTGGTGGACGAGGGGAAGGTGGGCTGCTAGTCGTGGAGCTCGAGTCAGTGGCGACGCTGTAACGGAAGAGCATCTGGTATGCAAAGCCACCTCCACGCCCGCCCACCCATCACGATTACAGCGACATGCTCGACACTCTTCACGGCATGCAACAGCACCATGCAGCAGCGCCATGCTCAGGAGAAGCTAGGGAAATACTCGGGTGCTGCTTAGAAGTTTCCGCTTTATTCACTAATGCAGAGCCACTGTTGGAGACACACAGCAAGAGAAGCAGCGGAACGAGACAGGCTGGGACCTCTGTTCTCGAGGCTAGCAGAGAGACGGAACAGCGAACGCATGCTGCAGTGGCTGCCCTAGCTAACAGGCCATTGCCATTTTATTGAAATACAACTAGTTGCTGTCGCGCCTGTTGTTCCTGCTGTGGCGCATCGCGCTTTAGAAAGCATAACCTGCGCCATACTCGACGCCCTTTGCGCCATGCGGCTGCCTCCCAGTGACTTGACCAGATACCGGAAGGGCAATTCGGATGAGCCGGATGCCCCATCCAGGCCTACAGGCTCTCAGTGGCCGCATCAACGCACAGAGCTCTCGAGCTCTCTCTCACCACGCTGAAGTATTCCAGCCAGAAACGGCGGGCATCATCACGGTATTCAACAACAACGGAGCAGAGAAGGAGTCGTAGGGGAAATCAGTGGAGCAGTGGAGACAGAAGTCAAATTGTACGAGACATAGTTTAGGGGCGGATGCTCCGAGTATTATGCGGGATGCGGATGGACCTCCTGTGACCTTAGCCCGGATGTTAGTGTCAGGGCCGAGCTTGGGAACTCTGATCACAGGCCCCAGGAGCCAACGGGCCTGCATGAGGATGCCGCCGGCCGACCTTGTTGTCTTTTTCAAGCTCGCTGCCCCAGATGAACGACGTGCCCGTGCTCCACGACTGCACCTCGGGGTCGAGGCATTCGCTCTCCAACACGCCCACACTTACCCCTACGCCAGCAACCAGGAGTCGCTTACCATCTGGCTCTACACTTGGGCTGTGCTGCACGAGACGCAAAAAGCGGGCGGCGGCACTGGATGCCTGGAATGCGGTCCTAAACGAAACGGCAATCCGCCGGCATCTCGCCGGCATGCAACCCCGACCCTTCTGCTTCAGCCCCCAGCCCCAACCAATCGCCAACAGATACTGTCCACGCGCTATATCCGTGGTCCACCTCTTTGGACATTTTGGTTAGGGGTGATCCTCTTTGGAGATATAAGAGCTTGCTCTAGGACTCTTGAGCAATTGTTGTTTGTTAGACTGGCGTTATCATGCAGCTTCCTCCCCGCCTTCTGCCAACGATGCGTCACAAGGTACGAGCCAACATCTACTCGCCAGCGGGAGTTCTCCAGCAGCCCTCGGGGGTCTTCGTGAGCAAAGTAGGAGGCGGGGATGCGGGATGGGCACCTGAGCCAAGCTTGCTGCATCCGAGTGTGGACTTATCCAACGGCGAGATGCTGGTGCAGCACTCGGAGTTCTCCCAGGTGGGAGTGCGCCCCCAGCCTGCCACAGCGGCCGTGTACTCGGTCGCAGTCCCCCACGAGGAGTCGTCGAAGCTCGCGCTGTACCACTCGCCGGGGGTGCCATAGTCCGCAACCTTGCACGCGTTGAGGTTGTTCGACGAGCACCCAGCGGAGACGCTGGCATCTGTTGGCCCATACGTCGCCGTGTATTTCTTCCAGGCGCTGCTCGTCTTCGTTCCGTCCGAGAACTCTGTTGTTTGGCCTCCACGCCAGCGCCACGTCAGCATTCGAGCTAGATTCTTGCCACGGAGACACCTCGGATGACTTCCCTGCCCGCCCTGAAAGCAGGGTTCCTTCCCGTGATGGCGCCGCGGCTCGCTATCGGGATGGCTTCCCCCGCCCAGGACAGGAGGCCCTCTTGCAGCGGCATTGGCATGACTCGCTGAGCCTTCTCCGCCCAGCACCCAGCTGTGTGTGCTCGCCTGGAGCATAAGGCATTTAAAGCAGGCACGATGGGCAGCCGGCCGGGGGTGCAACCTGCAATGAGGGCTCCATCTCCCAGCTGCGGGCTGTTGGTGTCAGTGTACTCGTAGCCTGTGTTGCCACCGAGCCAAGCCGCACACCAGCCCCGTTCACTAATTCCGTCCGGCACACTCGGTCAATGGCGAAGAGGCAGGACTGCTCACTGCGCTGCATGCCCATCAACGTGTTCTGCCAGGAGCGAGGAGCCAGGGAAGCTGCGTGTCCACCATGCTGCTTCACGCTCGGCAGAGCTCTCTGCGTTCGTCTACAATGCTGCCGCACGCATCGCATCGTTTTGAGAGCGGCCTGCCAGACATAGGGACCAGCAGCGTCTCTTTAATGCAAAATCGCTGGTGGAGAAGCAAGGGAAGTGGTCCCTCACCAGAATCAGAGGCGTAGTCTTGGCACATGATGGCATACACCTTGTCGGAGGTGCCGTCATATTCAAAAGACACCGACACCGCCTGGTGCGGCGTAAAGTCGAGCGGGTCAGTGGCGATAAGCTGACCATTAAAGTAGAACTCGAATATGTTGTCACAATAGATGATGCCCGTGATTGTCTCGGAGGTCGAAGAGGAAGGGGAAGGCGGCGGTGATGGAGAAGGGGAAGGCGGCGGTGGGGAGGAAGTCGATCCAGAATCGCTGCGACCCGAGTATGTATGTTATATAAGGTTACGGAATTTGTGCACTATGGTAAATGTGAAAGATAAAGCGAGTCTCGGGGGATGCCATGCCCTTGCATATAGGCACAGCAGCCTGCATATTGATTGATCAAAGGAGGGGTGGGGCGGATTAAACATGATTGATCAAATGAGGGGTGGGGCGGATTAAACATGATCGATCAAAGGAGGAGTTGGGTAGATTGAATAATGCGTGTTTTCATGTGGAACAAGTCCGCTTGTCTTTTTCATTAAAGAATCGTGCAGCTGAACGTATCTATGTGACAAAATCGAACAACCCATGCCACAGTACGGTGCGCAGCTAAGTGAGGAGGACTTCGCCTCTCTGGTACTTGCACAGCATGGCAAAGATGCGATCTGCCGGGGCCTGAAGAGGCACTATGCTCTCCCGCGACGCTTCACGCCCTCAAGTGCATGGTGCGTGAGCGGGCGCGACATAACTCGCAAGCATGAGGGGAGATCGTGCATGTGGAGCACCTGCTGAGCAGAGAAGGGTAGAAGTAACTCGCGACTTCCGCCGATGGTGCGTCTGAGACTTGCCCAGCGTAGTCCGAACCCCAGCAACTCACGACGTTTGCGGAGGTGATGAGACAGCAGTGCCCGAAGCCACAGTTGGCAGCCTCCCCTGACCACGTGGTGCCACTCGGCATGTCTGTCACGTCCGTGCCAGCAGCAACGGGGCCCACAGCACTGCTGAACGTTCGGCCATATGATGTAACGCTTCCATCCTCTGAGAAATACCCATCCCTCCCCAGAACCCCATTTGTGGCTCGTCAACCGATGATGCATGTCGATGGTGGAGAGCCAGCCAGGAGGTTGTTGGCGTTTCTTAACGTTATCTCCCCATGGGAGATCGTGGATGCTAGCCATGATGCACAAAGATGAGCAAGTGTGAAGAAAGTTCAGGACGTGGCTTAGATGTGAAAAAGGGACAGGAATTAAAGATAGAGAGTGCATATGTCACCTTTAAGGGCATAGATGCCGAAGGTACCACAGGCCGCCTGGATGTAGGATCCGGACAGAGTGTCCACAAGATCCCAATCGCTCCAGCCACAGGTGCTTCCAGACCTTCCACCCTCCATGGTGACAGTGCCATCGCTTGCCAGGAGGCACACGAAGTCACATCCACCGGAGATGGAGTAAGGATTGGTGATGGCAAGGGTATCCGCCGGAATGTAGTCCGTGTTGCCGGCGCCAAAGCAGGTCACCGCGCCGGTGGACGCCGACACCGCGCAGCAGAAGTGCCCGGCGCGCTTTCCTCCGCACGCAATCTGGCCGCACACGATCAACACGTCTCAGCGAGCAGAAAACTATAATTTGTCTTTCAATTTTGAACGATTAGGAACCTGGAGAGGTGGTCGCCACGTTGCCGTATCTATTGGGATATCAAGATGTTCAGAGTTCGAAGGCCTAACTCGTATCCAAATCCGCTCCCATTGAAATTGCGTCCTTCGGAAATGAAGCGCAGCCCTAAGGGCGCCCTCGAGAAAGTGAAATAGCCTAGGGGATGATGCGCTGTTCAGAGTACTCGCCAAATACCTTGGTGAAAGAGCCAGAGGGGGGTGTCAGAGTAATGTCGACAGCGCTGCAGCTCGAAGAGCAATCATCAACTTCGGGGTATCCGTTTGAGCCATACATTGTATCCTGGCCCCAGCAGGAGAGCGTTCCGTCCGACTCCTGCTCGCCACACGACACACATAAATACACAAAGTGAAACACGCACGGTGAAACAGAGAAGACACGCGTGCAAAGGATGAGGTATGTCGAGTGCAGCGTTGGTGGGGACGTGGAAAAGGGGTTGGTCAATCAAGCGTGACTCCAGCTCAGAGATGAAACCAAGCTATCATATTGCACGGCCTTACCAAAATCTTGCATCCTCCCCAGAACGACATCGAGGCATCGAGGATCATATCCCCTGTCGAAAGCACGCGCAGTGATTCAGAACGGCCTTGTTACGCTACTATGATGAGCTTGTCTGTCGGTTGGTTGACCAAACGTGGGGCTTTATCTGTGAGTGTCATCGCGGGAAGCTGTGGCATCGCAACCTGTCAAATTCTGGCTTATAATGCGAGCTTTCCGTGAAGGCCAAATCGATCTAGTCGAAGCTACGGTCGCGCCTGCATAACTACCGCGACGAGGAGAGCGCGCTTCAAGCGGTATGCATACGTACAAGTGAGATATGGAGCCATCCTCAGCCTTTCACGACGCCGCGAGCCTCTCATCCTAAGAACATTATCAGGGGTTAGGCTGTGTTCGCATACCGGTTGTGCATCCTTCAGTTCCGTATAAGTCTGTTCCAAAACACTGCGCGACTCTGGAGTTGCTGTCGATCGCGATACAAGCTTTTCCTCCACACGTCAGCGAGGAATATGAACCTGTAGCTTGGAAAACAAATATCAGCTGAAAACTCGACGTCTTCGTGGTTCCTGCTAAGAATTTCCAATGCTGCCATCTGCTTGGCTGGCTTTTGCGGTCAGCAATACACATGCAGCAACCCACTTCCTAAGTGTCGGCAGAAATTGCACGTCCGATTCTGACGCTCACACTTCATGCCCGAGGCCCAGACTGCACGCACCTGATGGTGCCAGACTCGCCATCGAATTACCTCCCCAGCAAGTTATCGACTGCGATGTGTCAAGCATACAGCAAAAGTTGTCACCGCAGCTGAGTGGGGAAAGATAACACTCTATAATGGGAAGCCTGAAAGCCAATAAAGCGATGAGGAGCTTCATATTTGATTCCAATCACAATGTATTTGTATATGTGTTTATTTGTTGTTTGTCGTTGTTCCGTGTTCCAAAGAATAAAGCGTGTCCAAAGAACGTGTCGTTGTTCCGTGTTCCAAAGAATAGACCGTGTTCCAAAGAATAAACATAAACAATGTATACATTCCGTTGGTCGGGTTTTCCGATCGAACGCGATGAAATTCGCGATCTCGAAACTCAGATTTAGGCCTGAAAACCTTGCGCAGCTCCAGAAGCGCTCTGCAAACTTGCTTGAACGGTGCTGTTCAGCACCTTTTTCAAGGATATATCACGGATATGTTATTCTATCTTGAACATTTTTGTATATTAGAACATGTTCCTGAACATGCGAACATGAGGTTTGTGCGTGCCTGGAAACTCTGAGGTTCGCTACGTGAAGATCTGAACGCGATTTTCCAAGAGGGGTTTTCCGGTTTTGAGGCTCCTCCCTGAAAATTTTTCATCGGTCTTAGGCGTTTGATTGCCCTTGATTGCCCTCGGTTTATTGTTCCTTGGGGTCTGTTTTAAGGTAAAATTTATCATAAGATGAGCCCGCACGGTGTCTACGTGCGTGAACGCGACGATCCCGGCTTGTGCTCAAAGCGGGCACAAGCCGGTATCGGCAACCATCCGCATAGATGGCAAGGCATACGAACGTACGTTAAGTTGCAGCACCTTCAAGAAATTGATACTGCGCAACTTGTGTACGTCGCACCCACTTTCTTAGCAAAATTGCATGACTCAATGTGTGAACCCGTACTATTCCTTGAGCCGGAAGTACGGGATCACACCCGAATCGCGCTAAACTCAACCTCCATACGCACTGGGAGCATATATATGTAAGGGATATATATCCCTAGCTCATATATGCTCTCAGTGAGTGAAGACTTCTTCCACAGATGCCTGCGCAGGAATCATCAATTTGCTGGAAAAATTAGGTCTAAATAGTAAAAGTCAACGGAACGGTCAACGCTCGTAGCGGTCGATCCAATGGTCCAAATCCAATTCCGAGACCAGTTTTCCGGGGTGCCGTACCCCACTCTATATCCTTAGCCGCGAGGAAATCTTCATCTGAGCAATTTAACATCGACCAGCGGAACGTATACAATGTAGAATACTAATTTTAGTATGAACTTGAACATTCTGAATTGAACGTTCATGCAGGGATTGTGGTTGAAGCATTCGATTGAACATGCTGAATTGAACATTTATGCGATCCCGTTGGTCTTCAGGTTACTCTGGAACCCGAGTCTCCGGACCGAAATAGCGCGAATATTACTTAGGGTTTGTAACGCAGATTGAGCTTATGGGCGTCCGGAGACTCTGGAAGTACTTGTCAGGGGGGGTCCTCCGAATCCCCTAAAATTTGTATGGTGGCAGCAGGGGGTTATATAATGCAGGTTTACTGCTTGACGCATGTCCAGGAGATGCCTGGAACTCCTAGTACAAGAGATACCGGTGTCAAAATCACCAGTTGGCCAGCGAAACAGGGTATCTGCAGTTTCAAAATAAAGTAAAATGTCATAACTTTTTCATTTCAAGGTTATTTCTTGTGAAAGACGCGGCGAATCCCATGAGCATCTTGCCCCTAGTTCATTACAACGTGTCACATGCCATGAAAGGTACTTAATGACATGTTGCTATTAGCCGTCAATATAAGAGAGGTCCCGTCTTTCTCTATAGGTGCTTTACCGCTATCAATATGATATGCTATATGCTATTTGATATAGTGCAAGCTTACATTCCAAATATATATACTAAATACATAGTCATTTTCCATTAACGCCTCTTCCTCTGGCCAGGCTCTAGTGAAGAATGCGATGAGCGTTGAGGTCTCTTCATACCACTGCCACGTTTCTCTTGTGCCTCTGTCAAAACAAGTCCACTTGGTGTCGAGCAAATGTCACACATCTTGCAACCTCGTGACACTTTGATTTTGTCGCCAAAGTGATCCAATAACATTTGGTGTCTACAATCTTTGATGTTGAAACAATATTTGCCCATCTCTTTGAGTTTGCTTCGTTTCGATTCTTGATTTTCTGTATTCTTTTGAAACACGATTTTGATATTTTGCAAGTTCTTTGGTGAGAACAACAACATGCAGTTAGCCCGCTCGCCATCTCTTCCTGCTCTACCAATTTCTTGAACATATGCCTCAATAGATTGTGGCATCGTGTGGTGTACAATCCACCTGACGTCTGCTTTGTCTACACCCATGCCAAAGGCATTGGTCGCCACTACTACTCGGATTTTTCCTGTCATAAAGTCTTTGTACACTTGTGAACGATCGGAAGATATCATTCCTCCGTGATAGTGTGCCGTCGTGATTAAAGCACCCGTATGCTCTTGTTGACTCAACCAGGTTGCAACCTTCTCACATTGAACTTGAGTCATACAATAGACGATGCCAGCAGAGGTGGACGGTTGATCCAATATGAAACTATGTATTTGTCGCCAACTCCCTTCAATGTTTTGCCCGGAAACTGTCTCATCTTCCAAAATCTTGTCTAGGATACTCACATACAGATTGGGTCTATGCGAGTTGGTGCAAAACTCCATGGGTTTCTTAAGCTTTAGCAGTACTTTAATATCTGATTTTGTCTTGTCTGTGGCTGTCCCTGTAACTGCCGTGAATGGTACGTCCGGGAAACGGTCTCTCAGTTCTCCGAGCCTAGCGTATGCCTTTCTGAAGTCTGCACCGAACTCACTGACACAATGAGCCTCATCCACTACAAACCGCTTCAATTTGGCCATAGCGTGGACTTCTAAAAGTGCCCGTGTCAAATCGGCATCTTTCTCTTGCTCACTGATTAATGTCTCTGGTGCAAGATATAACAATGTTATCATCCCTCGCTTTATCATATCTAGATAACACGCCTTCGCGTTAACTGTCAGCTCACTAGTATACTTGATAGCAGCGATGTCCTTACTGACTAATGTTGTTACTTGATCATGCATCAAGGATAGTAGTGGAGATATCACTACCGTGAGTCCAGATCCGATGGTTGCAGGAAGTTGGTAACACAAGCTCTTTCCAGCCCCCGTAGGCATAACTGCCAAAATGTCACTTCCGCCGACAGCCGCTGTGCAAATAGCTTCTTGATCACCACGAAACTCTGCGTGCTTGAAAATGCGTTGGTTGGCGATCTTCAACAACCGAGATGCACTCATCCCTGTTCCATAACACCACACGAAACCTACCCTTCATTCTCACTTACTTTGAGTGCGCATGATATCAAGGCAACCTTCATGCATTCTACTACCCTCGCACTAGGTTGGGGACAAATGCATGGGGCAGATATCTTTACCACTCCCTACAACATCGGCATCTACTAACCCACATCCCTAGCTACTATATTGCAATTCACACAATCACTTACCAAATTCCTCTCGATCTCTTCATCACTATCATCAAAAGTTAAGCAATCCTCCATCTCGCGCTCGTCTTCACTAGCGGGATCCTCATCGGCCACGCCAGTGGCTAGCAATGCAAGCGCGTTTTCATGATGTCTGCGAAGATTGAGGTTTTTCACCCCAGCAACTTGCATTTGAACATGCAATGCCGCCATAGATGTCTCAGTCAACGCCGCTAGCGACCCGATTGTCGTCAGCCCAAGCGCTATAAGCTTAGGGCCAGTCGCCTTTCCGACTCCTCCCAGCTCGATTACCGGCGTGTCATGGTCAACTTGCCGATCAGCACGCCGCACAGCCGCCAACGGTATGTGTCCTGCAAACTTCGATGCGTGTATAACAAACAAACATCCGCCCTATGGCTTCAATACGCCACGGGACCTAAAAGAGGAGTGCAATACCTTTCCTAAAGAGTTTCATTTGCTCGGTTCCGAGCTCTATAGCTCCCTCGAAGAAATATCTAAGATGACCAATTATCTGCAATGCACAAGCCAGCCACAAACCGTGGTTAGAATAACTCACAAACATCCGCCCTAGGGCTAACGTACGCAAGTTAAACTGAAAGGGGGCACTCTTAGCTGCCGAAAACTTTTTGATTTGCTCGGTTCCGACATCTGTAGCTCATGCTATGAAATATTAAAGATGCCCTAGGAACAGCGGATCCTGCGGCTGCTCAATTTTCATGCGTGAATAACAAACAAACATCCGCCCTAGGGCTCCAATACGCCACGGGACCTAAAAGAGGAGTGCAATACCTTTCCAAAACAGTTTCATTTGCTCGGTTCCGAGCTCTATAGCTCCCTCGAAGAAATATCTAAGATGGCCAATTATCTGCAATGCACAAGCCAGCCACAAACCGTGGTTAGAATAACTCACAAACATCCGCCCTAGGGCTAACGTACGCAAGTTAAACTGAAAGGGGGCACTCTTAGCTGCCGAAAACTTTTTGATTTGCTCGGTTCCGACATCTGTAGCTCATGCTATGAAATATTAAAGATGCCCTAGGAACAGCGGATCCTGCGGCTGCTCAATGTTCACGCGTGAATAACAAACAAACATCCGCCCTAGGGCTCCAATACGCCACGGGACCTAAAGGAGGAGTGCAATACCTTTCCAAAACAGTTTCATTTGCTCGGTTCCGAGCTCTATAGCTCCCTCGAAGAAATATCTAAGATGGCCAATTATCTGCAATGCACAAGCCAGCCACAAACCGTGGTTAGAATAACTCACAAACATCCGCCCTAGGGCTAACGTACGCAAGTTAAACTGAAAGGGGGCACTCTTAGCTGCCGAAAACTTTTCGAATTGTACGGTTCCGACATCTGTAGCTCATGCTATGAAACATCAAAGATGCCCAAGGAACAGCGGAGCCTGCGCCTGCTCTACGTTCACACGTGAATAACAAACAAACATCCGCCCTAGGTCCAACATAGAACACGGAAACCAAAAGAGGAGTGCAATACCTTTCCAAATCAGTTTCATTTGCTCGGTTCCGAGCGCCATAGCTCATGCAACGAACTAGCGAAGATGACGTTCACGTGAATTAAGTATCGCAATCTTCGAGAAGCCTACGCGCTTAAGCTGACGTCCTTGAGGTTGCAGTGAGGCCTCGCCGCATAAAACAAAAGTTACTGATATTATTAACAAAATATTCAACTCTCAGACCATAAACATATCGGCATCATGAGCCAGTCGGGAGCGAAATACGTTGTTGAGCTGCCGACTGCCGAGGTCCGTAAGAAAAAGGTAGACATTTATCGTCTAAATTCTGGCTTTTGACGAGAAAGACCAGAGTTTAGACGAGCTCCACAATCATCAAGTAACGCAGCCCTCGAATCGAATCGCGGGTAGCCGCGCGAAGCGCGGCTCGTCTAAACTCTGGGGACGAGAGTAGTCTTCAGGTACTCATGCCAGCAAGAGTTCAGACGAGCCGCGCTTCGCGCGGCCGCGAATCGATTCGAGGGTCACGTTACAAGATCGGTTGATGCACTCGTCTGAACTCTTGTGTTTTTTGTCTTCGGACGTGAATTTCGCTACCTTTTGCTGAATATATCAGCTTGACTGTATATTCGGTGTGTGAGATAATCAGAAATAGAATAACGGAATACTCAGTCTTCCCGTTATATGTTCGGGGTCTAGGGTTCCGGGACCGGTGACAGTCATACACCCTAACTATAGGAATGACAGTCGGGGCGTCACTTCCAGCACACCACCTAGGGTGGTGACTGGCAAACTAGGTGGTCACGGAACTGAAACAAACACCTACTCAGCTTCGGTGGAAATAAGCATCCTACAGGAGAACCTGTCCTTTCTGGCAGGGTAACTCCCGAAACTAGCAGCTAGTGAGGCATAGTGCAGAATACGGATACAGTTAAAGCCCTAAATTAAGCCCATCTTGGGGCAACCTAAACCAAAAGCATCAAACTCTGGAGGCAGGCTGATCTCAATCTCGGTAACTCTAGCCACTTCGAAAGTGCCCGGGAGAGCCGGTGCCACTGTTACAGCGCCCAGGAGAGCTGGTACCACTGTTTGTGGAATCATGCGTAGAGCAAATTGAGAGAATTGGAGATGTGTCGATGTCGCCGCAGGCAGTTGCACCGGGTGCAATCGGTCCGGTTCGGTGTCCAATTGAAGAAGAAAGTGCATCCTCGGCTCCACCGCCCCAGGCGGGTGGCTCGTAGTCCGGCGATGGCGGAGCACCACCCGGTGAGGGTGGCGCAGCAGTGATCGGAGCTGCCTCAGGTGGCTGCGGAGGGCCCGGGAGCCACGTCCACCCGTACCCGTACGTAGTACGGTACCAGCTGCCGTACCAGCCTTCCGGTCGCCAGTAGAGATCCGGTGGAATGGCTGCGGGCGTCAGCACACCAGCACCACCGACCTCGTCGCCGATGCGCCCTGTTGCTGAAGATGTTGTCGTGGAGCAATCACGCGAAGGCGCGGCAGTCGCACAAATAACAAACATCAGGCAGACTGCGAGAGAGGTGAGGGCAGAGAAACCGAAACCCATCGGCGGTCTGCCGCACCCCAAGGGCTGTCTCGGTGGCGGAAGATACTCGCCCTCATCCTCGGAGTCGTCTGTCGCTGCGGAGACGGAGTCCACGGGCGCGACGGGGCCCATGTGGTGCATTGCAAGCGTCGGCTCCGGCCCCGCGATGTCCAAGTTGAACGCGAACTTGTCCATGAAGGTCGCATGCGGTTCGTGTGCGTGTAGCGCGCTGATGGGGTACATCCCCTCGTCGGACACCACCGACTGCGGAGCGGAGGGCGGTGCCGGCGGTGGTGGCGCGTCCAGAGTGTCGTCACGGACGTCGTCGTGAATCTTGAAGTTGTGGATGTTCGTAGCACCACCAATCGCGCAAACCCCGAGGCGGGTGTCAGCGGGCTGGCGGTACCCCAGGTACTCGTCAATGGTGTCGGGCACCCGCTCCTCGGCGACAGCGAAGGAGAACGCGGAGGCGGTGTCGTAGAGTTCCGGCTTGCCGTCCGCAATGTAGCAGACGGCGTCGAAACGGGCGGCGTCGTCGTCGTTCACGGCGTTCTGGAACATCACGGCGAGCATGTCGTTTTCGCTGTCCGAAATGCTGAAACCGTGTGCCCCAACCTGTCCGCGTGGCCCGCCGTTCGGGCAGTCCCGATGCCAATGCTTCTCCGCCGTAGCGGAGCATGACGGGTGGCGGCACAACGGAACGAACGTACCAGTGGGCTTGTGGAAAGCCACTTTCCCCGAAGATTTCCCGCGGAAGTTCTGCGGGAAGTTCCCGTGCTCGGGAAGCGGCTTCGCTGCGAAGCGGACGCCGTCACCATGTCCACCGCGTCCGATGGCGTTCTTCTTGTCGTTGCGGGGCGTGTAGCCCTTCGTGTCGTCGAGACGGTTGCTGAGGGCCTTGATCTCTTTCTTCATGTCGTAGAGCTGGTCGCGGAGCTCGCTGAAGACGGTCTTGTAATCCTCGTCGTCGCTCTAACACACTATTCGATGAAAATGATATTCTCATGTGAAAATGATATTGCCTTATTTACCTCATGATAGGATTAAAAAGCCGCATTTTAACAGTCAAGAACATGCAAGTGCGGGTTGTGCATTAGATTTAATGGTTTTTATGGTACAAAATTGAGGTCAAATGCACTTTTTCGAAATCTAGGAGGAGTGAAAACACAAAGAACTTTTGACTCAGAATCTATATACACGTTATACACATATTATTTACATGTTTTTTTCGTCTTGCTTTACGCGTCCACATCAGGTGCTACCGCTACCGCTACGCAATTATCAAAAGCTTCGTCTTCATCGGAATCATCCGATTCATTCAAGTCACCTAGGTCCTTGCGCGTGCGTTTGGATTGTTGTGCAAGCAAAGCGACGACTATCTGCGCGTATTGCTCGTTCGGTATACTCCGTTCGGGGTCTTTCGCATCCACATTCCATGCCAGCACTATTTCATTCTTATCGAAAGTCTCGGTAGACGGTCGGTGCCCCGGTGGCGCTGCGAAAGCTCCTACGTGACTCGCAAGTTGCTTGCCGAGGTGCTTCTTCTTGGTGTCGGTGTGCTTTTTGGGTTGGAAATAGCGATATTGCAGCTGTTGAGTTGACGGATAGCGCGCCTCCACCTTCACCAAGTACAACGGATCCGACCATTCGCTTCGCTTCAGTTGTACGCGGAAAGCGAACTTGTCGTTTTCAGATTCCACCGCGAGAGCCACTGCAAAGCTGCCGACTGTCATCTGGCCGTAGGTGACCTCCCACTGGGCGTTGTCCACGTACTGCTCTGCTCGCTTTTGGGCTCGACCTTGGTGTTTCCGTTTACCGTTGTACACTTCTATCGGCGCTCGATCAATTCGGCGTTGGATGCGCACCGGTATAGCGGGGACGGCGGCAGCCCCGGCAGCTTCTATCGCCAACGCGGGCGCCTCTATCAGTCGAACCAAGGTGGCATTGCGCTCGATGGCGATTTTCTCGGGATGCTGGAAGGGTATCGCGGGCGCTTGACATTCTCCACCAGCAGTTAGGTGGCGCTGTTTCTCGATGACATCCTCGCGCCAAAACTTTTCGTGCACCTCCGTGAGCTTTGTGCCCAAAATGTCCTTCAACGCCTGTAAGGTATGCTCAAGCTTTTCGATGCCTTCTTCGGTAAAAGGAATCGGCTTGATGTATCCAGGCCCCGCGACAGGGGGTGTAGAAACAAGCTTTGGCAATGGAGTCTCGGGTAACCATTTTGGTGAAATGGAATACTGTTTGTACTGCATGCCCACTTCGCCGTGCTCGTTCATCTTGAACTTGAAAGCCTGTTGTGCCAAAATATTGTGGCAATCGAAGACGTGACCATCAAACCAAGAGCTGAAGTCGAAGATCTTCTCGGTGTGCTCGCATATTACACCATCCGTAAAGCATTCTTGTGCGACCTCTATCATCTCGTCGAGCGTCCAAGCTTGCTTGCGTCGTAGACGCACGGAGAAGCGTGAAAACATCTGGTCAATGTTCTCGTGCGTATGTCCCACCAACAGAAAGTTGAGTTTCACCTTGCGAAAGACGCCCGTGTGCACCAGCCAAGCTGCGTATGCCAACATCAACTTGCTCTTGTTGGTGCTCACATTGTCAAGCTGTACATACAATACTTCCGGCATCGGGTATGAATTTCCCCGTCCCCGTTGCGTCGATGCTCTTGAATGCGGAGGATATCCCGGTGCAAAACGTTGACAAGGAAGTTCGCATCGTCCTTGAAGTTGGCGTAGTTGAAATCCATGAAGCGGCCCACGTTCTCGATCATGCTCCCCATGTTGTGCACGTCAAGGAAGTCCTTAGAGTCCAGATGTTTAGGGATACGTCGAAAGTGTGGCAGTCGGGTGGTCCACTGCGTCATGCCATCGATGATCACCGAGGCATACTTATGCCAAGTTTTGTTCATGGCAATGCTCTTGGTCATATTCGCTTTACGACCATGTTTGTAGAACTTCTGGCGCTCCGCTCGTGCGATTGCCAGATGTTTGTTGAGAGGCCCGTTGTATTGCCCTGTGCATGATACACAAATTCAGGTCAGTGAACAAATTACATAAACATATAAACACATCACAAAGCTATTCATGAATATTCACCTTTTTGAGATTTGGTTAAGCCTTCCTTCAATAACTTGAAGGACGCGCAAACATCGCAGTGAGAAAATCGGTTCACCGATGGAATCTTTAGCCACTTCTTGCAATCTTCTTCAAATATTTTGTACCAGTAACTGAGAGAGAGTTTTTTGCTCTCCTCATTCTCACCCAAGCTCTGAAGGTACTCGTCCCACAGCTCTTCGATGGTCAATCCATCTGAAAGGTGCTTCTCGGGTTTGTGAGGTTGGGGTTGTCCGTATTCGTCCGCGTATTTCTCGAGCCATGCGACGACCGACTCGCGTTTCAGGGAGACCTTGCGGTTGTCCTCCTCGTACGTCAATCCATGAACAAACGTGTGTCGGCCCTCGAGCACGCGTGTTCGACAGTCTTGAAGATACCCGTAGCTGATGCCGTAAGCCATATAGTAGAACTTAAAGCACACCTGTTACAAAAAAAAGACACCGTCACTCAAAAATTATTAACACATTATCCAAAAAAGCATAAGGGTTTTGGTAGGTCATGCCAATTTAAGACGCTTGGGAGACACCCCCAACACTGCACGTCTGCAAGCGGGACGGCCGTCGCATGCTCGTCAGCACTCTCCTCCGCAGCCAAAGTGTCTAATTGTGAGTCGCGCTTTGGCCAGGGACCGTTCATTAGCTAGTGAACGGTTCCCGCAGCCAAAGTGTCTAATTGTGAGTCGCGCTTTGGCCAGGGACCGTTCATTAGCTAGTGAACGGTTCCCGCAGCCAAAGTGTCTAATTGTGAGTCGCGCTTTGGCCAGGGACCGTTCATTAGCTAATGAACGGTTCCCGCAGCCAACGTGTCTAATTGTGAGTCGCGCTTTGGCCAGGGACCGTTCATTAGCTAATGAACGGTTCCCGCAGCCAAAGTGTCTAATTGTGAGTCGCGCTTTGGCCAGGGACCGTTCATTAGCTAATGAACGATTCCCGCAGCCAAAGTGTCTAATTGTGAGTCGCGCTTTGGCCAGAGACCGTTCATTAGCTAATGAACGGTTCCCGCAGCCAAAGTGTCTAAGTGGGAGTCGCGCTTTGGCCAGAGACCGTTCATTAGCTAATGAACGGTTCCCGCAGCCAAAGTGTCTAAGTGGGAGTCGCGCTTTGGCCAGAGACCGTTCATTAGCTAATGAACGAGTTCAAAAAAAAACATACCTGCTTCTTGGCCAAAAAGTATTTGAAGTCGAATTTGTCTTCAGATCGTGAGCTGGTTTTTAGCAAGTCTTTGATGAAGTATTCCTTCCTATCTTTTTGCGACATACTGAAAATATTTTCGCGAAAGGACTTAATATCTGCCGATGAGAAAGATAGACAGCAGTACGACTTGCAATTGCACTTAATGGTTTCTGCCATTGATATACTGTCAGCCTGCAAACGTCGCTGCTTGATACTAATTACGCCTGTATATTGTTTCTTGCGTATGTCGGATTCGTACGGTTTGCGCGTTACAATCTGCTTGTTTACTTCACCGTTAATGCACCGAAGAGGGTCTTCATTAAGCAAATCTAAACTTGTCTCTGAAAATTCTGATTCTAGTTTGCTTTTTATCTCTTGTAAGTCAATTTCGCGCAAAGCGCGTGTCCCGGAAACGCGTGAAGAATTAGAGCTAACTTCCGATCTACACGTCAAAGGCGCGTTCCAAAGAACCAATTGCGTATTTGCGCTCGGGGCTGTGCTTGGAATTGGCTCATTATCAAAAAAAGTCAGCCCCTATTTCCATAGAATCTTCAATAACTATTCCCGGGCACGGTTTGCAGATAATCTCGCAACCCTCATCAAAAGGAATAGAAAACATATTTTCGTCGAAATTAGCCGTCATTAGCTTATGAAGCCGTTTTTTTCGTTCTGAAAATGATATGAACTTGCGAGTCAACGGAGATTTTCTATCTTACTGAATCGATCGATTCTCGATTTCAGCGCAAATGACACCAGGATATCTTCAAATCATATCCTTGATCTGAACAGACCGAATCAGGAAGCGACAGCAAATGTCATTTTTGACAGAAATTGTCATCGATATTTGACATGTCATTTTCAGCCGCCAGAAATGACTTTTAATATTCTGCTAAAATTACATCACTTTTTCAAAGTTCTTTCACACACACCCCTTTCACAGTTTACAGCCCATTTCTCTCATTTCGGTATGGCGACAGCAGAAACATTCCAAGCATTGAGGGCTCAACATATTTTCCAGTTCTATCTTGGAAATAAGTGGAGCATTGTAAGAACGCTTGAAACCGACGATCCTGCAGACACATTGCAAATTGTAATTCACTTTGATGACCCTGCCGAGAAGAATGAAGAAATGATTTACAGTTTTCCTCAGTTTACCTCTTCGACTGTAGTCGGGGGTAGCCTCCTTCCTGAGAAACGCGTAGCGTACAGTATCATTGAAAACCAGACTCCAATTCTGTATTTCGTCGCATTCAGAAACAAAAAGCTTACTGTGATCGAATTAGACAGCGCAAACTTTGAGGAAACCTTGAGCCTTCCAAAGCACACAAATCGGCTTTTGGCTTTTCAAAGTTTGAAAAGTAGGGCAGCAGAAGAAGGTAAAAGCAGAGAATTCTATCTAGCGAGCTATGTAAACCAGGCGTGGAAAGCGTCGATTACAGCTCCTTTCTGGCAAAGCAGGAGACCAGCGGCAGTGATCGATGACCTCGGCCTTGCTGGCGAGGTACCATTTGTAGAGGCTTCGGTACGTCCCTTTCATGCCCTGCGCCTGGACTGGGGCGGAAAGCGTTCATTAGCTAATGAACGCTTTCGGCCCCGAAACGCGCGCCCTGCGCCTGGACCGGGGCGGAAAGTGTTCATTAGCTAATGAACGCTTTCGGCCCCGAAACGCGCGCCCTGAGCCCTGACCGGGGCGGAAAGCGTTCATTAGCTAATGAACGCTTTCGGCCTCGAAACGCGCGCCCTGCGCCTGGACCGGGGCGGAAGGCGTATATTAGCTAATGAACGCCTTCCGCCTCGAACCGAGCGCCCTGAGCCCTGACCGGGGCGGAAGGCGTTCATTAGCTAATGAACAGTTTCCGCCTCGAACCGCGCGCCCTGAGCCCTGACCGGGGCGGAAGGCGTTCATTAGCTAATGAACAGTTTCCGCCTCGAACCGCGCGCCCTGAGCCCTGACCGGGGCGGAAGGCGTTCATTAGCTAATGAACAGTTTCCGCCTCGAACCGCGCGCCCTGAGCCCTGACCGGAGCGGAAGGCGTTCATTAGCTAATGAACAGTTTCGTCTTGTCCCAGGCTGCCAGGAGAACGGATGTGCAGCGTGCTGCCGAACGCGCCCTTCAAGGACCTGGTGGCTCCAGAGCGTATTCTGGAGCGGGCGCTAATGTGGATATGTCTCAAGTGGCCACCCCATCTGAGGCAAGGAAGGCGGCCGAGGTGGCTGCATGTGGGTGGCACGCTAAGCTGAAAGTGGAGCATGCATCAAAGATGGAATATGAGGAGAAAGCAGAGTTGTGCAAGCAAATCGAGATGGAGCACCGGTGGCCGAATCCGATGGATTTCGACGAGGCGGCGGAGCAAGGGAGTGTGTTTCGTCTCCCCATCAAATGCCTGTACCACGCGACGGGGTACGAGGCATGCCGGGATCAAGAGAGGGGCTGGGTGAACGAGATCAAGTCTAGCAGGAAGGAGAACCCGTGGGCCCCTTTTAATGCGGGTCTTGTTGCGATCGACGATGTCAAAACCCGTGCCGAATTCTCCCTGAAAAAAGCTCTGAGGGGAGGATACCGCGGTAATGTTTTTGGGCACCAGCACTGTTATCAAGCCACCGACGAGTGTCACGAGGAAATCCCGGCGGAGATAGCCTTCCAGTACTTCGAGAGCAAGATCTACATCGGTCTCACGCCTGACATGATTCGGTTCTTAGGCGAGATGCAGAACATGATCGACCAGAAGCAGAAAGGCAAAGACAACACTCAGTTCATGCAAGGGCTCCGTTCGACCCTTTTCGAAAAGCATGGGGTCGTGTACAAGGTTTACCGAGAAGCGTTGATCTCCGAGTTCGTCGCCAGCGTCCCCGAGGACACCGAACGGGGTACCCCTTATCAACCTGGGTATTACGAGGACGGAGGGCTGGTGAAAAAAATGGCGGAATTCGAATCAGAGCATGGATTTTCAGTCCCGGATCCCGAGAAATATCCCCAGGGATTCCAGTACATGGAGAAGCGGGGGACGTTTGAGAACGAGGAAAACCCTGAGGGAGACCCTGTGGTAGAGGTGACGATGACGGTGCTGAACGATGACATCGACGCTCACCTCGATCGGGTCACAGATTGGTACCCCGTAATGTCTCACTTGAACCAGTCGATGGAGACGCATGTGAAGGAAGTAGCGATGTCCAAGCATCAAGTGCTCGGCGGCGTGCAAATCAACCACTACTTCATGCACTGGACAATTGCCAATTTCCGGCCGCAGACGTGGGCCCTCTGCGTTAGTATCATGGAGGCTTACAGAAGGTTTGACCTGAAGGGCATGAAAAACCCTTTGGCTTCGAAGACCAAAAAGCGCAAGGCCTCA
>LGRX02033866.1:0-59627 GCA_001247695.2 Cymbomonas tetramitiformis | reverse complement strand
TGCACTCCTGCCCCTGCACTCCCCCCACACCCGGTGTGTAGTAGTCGTCCTTGATGCCGTCCGCGTCTAGCACTTGATGCACTCCACCTAGCGCCTTCACCAAATAATATTGGTGGTTCTCATCTCCCCCCGATGAGCGTGCAAAGATGCTTCCTCGTGAAACCTCCACTTGCGCCACGTCGTGCGCCTCCTCCGCTGCACGCATCCTCGTTCGCCGCTCTTCCCCTACCGCCTCCGCCACCATCGTGAAAGGCACCCATTCATCCACATGACTCTTATAATGGCACCCTTCACTATCCGGTTGCGGGTGCTCACATTGTGCGTAGCAATAATCGCAATAACATGGACGATCACGCTTCAACCCAACCAGTAGGCCAACTCCCGCCCGCACCGAGTGCAACGCCAAGGTGCCATCCACCGTCTTGAAGCCCTGGCCCGACTCGTCGACATCGCCATCCTCCACCAAAAAGAAGAACCGCTGCCCAAATGCCGAGCGCCGGTTGGATCCTTGGTCCTTCGCAAACCGCAATCTCTCCAGGCAGAATTCATACAAATCCCTTGCATTCAATATCTTTCCATACCACTTATCCGTTGTTGCCATTACCGCCAAACTAGCCTCGTGCTTCACCGCAACTCCCATTGCATCTTGCTCGCCTCGTGCGTGGGATGTCTCAAAAAAGTTTCGTTGGCACGGTATGCCAAGCCCTCGTACCCATTCCATCGGGCGCCCGCTCTCCACCACATCCGCAAAGGCCGTGCCGCATTTGTTCTGCGCCGCACTCCCATCCGCCCACTCGTGAATGAATTTTGGGAGGGGCAAACCTCTTTTCTGAAAGTACTCCTTGACGATGAGTTTACGCATGTGCGGGATGGCACGGTGGCTATGGGGCATGTCGTTGCCCATAAAGTACAGGTAATCCTTCACAATGATAGGATTCTCCTCCGTGGACTCCACCCCGTCCACCTCCTTTACCGCATGCCGCCATAGCACGCAGCATAGTAGCGAGGCCTGCTTCACAATCCAATGCAAGGATTGGATTGCCCGGGGAATGTTCAATGCATGGTTCTCGCTGAAGTCGAAAAGAAGGAGGCAATGGCCCAAGGGCAAATTCTCCTTGCACTTGTTGAACATGTTCATCGTGTGTTGGGCCATGAAGCAATGGTATGGATATGGCTTTAAGAATGGACAGGTTTGCCCACTCACCCCGGCTAGTTCTTTCACCGCCCAGTCCCCATCTGCATCCTTCCGCACGAACTTGCCCGCGCACGAACACTTCTTGGACTCCCCCGGTACATGCCCCAGCATACAACCTTGTAACTTGGACACGAGCTCCCCTACCGGAGTCTTCTTCTGCACAAACTGTACTCGGTGTTTGTTCTTCCCGTCGTCGTCAGTTCCCACCACCGCGCTCTCGTAGGTACTCCACTCCACCTGCTGGCCGGCCTTCCCTATCTCCGCCTCGCACAGCTTCAGGTTTCGCAACCCCCCGCAATCCTCGCACGACCCGTCCAAGCAAGGCATAGCGTGAAACTCCGCAGGCTCTCCGTCTGCCCCCGTCGGCTTCGGGCACAACAACGACGCTACAAACTTTGACGTCGACGAGCCAACCTCGCACCGCCCGCAGACCTTGTCCGGGAACGCCTCTGTCGGCTTTCGATTGGATAGAACTGCCCTCTGCCCCCCTAGCAGAGGGCAACACGTCCCATCCTCGCACTCGCACTTAGAGTGCAATACCTCGTGCGCACGGTTGTATGCTGTCAATGCCAACCGGAAGTCCTCGTGATATCTGCAGCAGCAGGATATCGTGTCCCTCCGGGTAAGCCTGCGCACTTCCTTCGGCTTCTTCTGCTCGAAAGTCCTCAAGCCCACCTTCACATCAGGTTCCTTCTTCTTGAACCTTCTGAACACCTCCAGCTGCGTCATCTCCAGCCACTGCTTTGAGGCCTTTTCAACTCTCCCGTCTTCACGTCGAACCCGTATGACATCCCTTTTGCAGGTGGACACCCGCGTTATCCCTGGGCTGAGCCAGAAGTCCCTTATTTTCTGCAACACTTCGGCGTTCAGGGCGTCCTTTGCCTTCTTCTTCACTTCAGTCACCAAGCCCTTCAGCAGCCCGCTTCCTCGCCTTCCTGCCAGCTCAAGGCCGATACCAGCTTGCAAGTTCCGGTGCCCTAACTGCCCTGTGGTTACCACACCGACTTTTATGCCTAAAACTCCGACGACCTCTTGCACTGTTTCTGACGCCCCTCCCCCAAACGCCATCGCTGCTCCTGCCAGTTGAATGTCGCGGTCTAGTTTGCAGCGGCTGCTTGCGAGGGAGGCGAAGGCCGCACGCAAGCTGCTCACTATGCCCATACCCACGCGATCCTCTGGTGCACGCATGCCACCACGCACCGCAGTTTGAATGCCGCTGTCCAACGTTTGCACATAGTTCGCGAGCGCTCCTGGTATCAAATCGTCACGCGCGTTCTGAAATACCCCCTGCAGCTTCTTGTTCCAGTGACTTTTGCTTCCCCGCGGGATACCGATAGCAGCGGTAGCGCCCGATCCCCCCTCTTCAGGGACCCGATCAGGGATATCCACTCGCAAACGCTTCCTCGCGCGAGAGTCCGCCTGACGTTGCCTTGCTGCAGCGCGCCGTTTCGCAACAGTGGATACTGGCGTCGTCCCAACTGCAGGCGACGCTATACGCGATTCCACAGCGGGCGGTCTAGGGGATGCCACAGCGGGCGCCACAGCGTGCGCCACAGCGGGCGCCACAGGGGGCGCCACATCCAACCAGTACTTAGCGAAGGCTGTGATGCGTGAAGCAAGTTCCACGCCACGCTCTACATCTGCTGCATCCACCGGGTACACCTCAGGGAAATCATGCGCCTCATTGCCAAGGCTTCGCAACAACGGCAGTAAGTCAACTAACACTCGAAGAGAAGACATTGTCCCGCTAGCTGTTGGGTGTGGCAAAAGCCACAGGTGGGAACCTATGCAATTAGTTCCCCCCTTAAAGTCTAAATCAGTTCCATACTGCAGTAGTAGGGCGGTCCGCTGCTGTACTCTCTCTGACTTTGTTTTTAAAAAGCAGTTCCCAATTCACCCCCCTATAATCGTCCAGGCCCTCTGCTTCCATCAAGACATCCCAAGCGCAAGGTAGACAAGCGAGCGCGTACTGGTAGTCGGTAATATCGTAAAAATAGCAATCAGGTCCAAACCATACGTGCACTCTTGCTCTCCTATTGCAATAGTCGCACTTCATGATACTTGAGAGTTTAAGTCTTTCGAGTTTGCACTTTCGCGTCCGGTGTTATGCCCGTTCAGGTCTTGTTCACGCATACACGCATCACCGGCCGCGAGATCTAAGCTCCGATGTGACTGGACTGATCTCGCGGCCGGTGAAACTTTTCTTCATACACGTCAGATAATTATACGCAATGGTATAATTGCGTAGAAGATGTCACCGGCCGCGAGATCAAAGTCTCCCTGTGACTGGATCGATCTCGCGGCCGGTGAAACTTTTCTTCATACACATCAGATAATTATACGCAATGGTATAATTGCGTAGAAGATGTCACCGGCCGCGAGATCAAAGTCTCCCTGTGACTGGACCGATCTCGCGGCCGGTGAAATTTTTCTTCATACACATCAGATAATTATACGCAATGGTATAATTGCGTAGAAGATGTCACCGGCCGCGAGATCAAAGTCTCCCTGTGACTGGCCTGATCTCGCGGCCGGTGAAGCGCATGCGCATTTTCAAAGCTTTGCAAGTTAGCGGTTTGGCGAAACTGCTCACAAGTTTGTCAGTTGTTTAGTAACACCTAGTTACTAAAATCTTCTATATACTTATACTCTCAATACTTATCGAGAAAAAAATGGCCAGTCGTGGAAATAAAGCGCTTTCAAGAGCCTTCGGCGCGGAAGCGCAACCCAAGCGGAGCAAAGTCTCTCTGTTCCCCCCTCGCCTAGGATGCGTGGTGCCCGATTGCCCGCACATTGGAAAGGCACCACTGGTCGAAGTGCAGGCGACGAAGTGCACTCTATGCCAGGGCTTTTTTCACAGGGGTTGCGGCACGGAATCTCCGCAGTACAAAGGGGAATGCAAGCGCTGCGGGGACATTACCCGCGAGCACTGCCTGTTTTGCGGGAAGGGTGCAGCGCAGGGCGCTTCTGTGGGCCACGCCTGCAGAATTTGTAAACGCGGGTTTCACGGCCGTTGCGCGGTTGGCATCGGGGTGGAGATGGACGATATGGCTTCTTGCCATCGGTCCAACTGTAAAGGCCCGTTTCACGGGCTGTACAAAACTGGACCTGCGTTTTTTGACAAGCAGCCCTCCGGCTCATTGGCCTTGCCAGCACAGGAGGCAGCAGGGGAGGCGATCGCGGGAGGGGATGCTGCACAGCAGGCGGCAGGGGAGGCGATCGTGGCAGCAGGAGGGGAGGCAGCGGAGGCAGGAGCGGTCCCCATGCCTATGCTTTTCATGACGATAGGAGAAGGGGAGGCGTCAGAGGAGGAAGCACAGGAGGCAGCAGAGCAGGCAGCAGGGGAGGCGAATGCGGCAGCAGGAGGGGAGGCTGCACAAAAGCCAGCACAGCAGGCAGCAGGGGAGGCGCATGCGGCAGCAGGAGGGGAGGCTGCACAGGTGCCAGCACCTGTGCAGGCAGCAGGGGAGGCGCATGCGGCAGCAGGAGGGGAGGCTGCACAGAAGCCAGCACAGCAGGCAGCAGGGGAGGCGCTCGCGGCAGCAGGAGGGGAGGCTGCACAGGAGCCAGCACCTGTGCAGGCAGCAGGGGAGGCGCATGCGGCAGCAGGAGGGGAGGCTGCACAGAAGCCAGCACAGCAGGCAGCAGGGGAGGCGATCGCGGCAGCAGGAGGGGAGGCTGCACAGGTGCCAGCAGGGGAGGCGAAGGAGGCAGGACCTGCAGAGGAGCCTGGGGAGGAGGATCCTGCTTCGAGGGTACAGCCTTCCCTGCTGTACCCTCCTGATTGGCAAGCGCAGCTGGAAACAGCCGGCTATTTCGTCGCTTATATGCAAGATGAAGCGGACCTGGACAGCCTGGACAGCCTGCACAAGGAGTTTCACAAAGGGTACCAGACGAACAAAGTGAAGCAGAACTTCATGAAGTGCTACGAGAAAGGGGTGAAGGTTCACTCGACACCGGACGATCACCGGTTCATTGTCGACGTGGAGGAGAAGACAGGGTTGATGAATCGGTTGGAGGCGTTGGGGGGGGGATGTGCTGGGAAAGCTGGGGGAGGTGGATAGCAGGGACCTAGAAATGCGCTCTGGAATTATGGCACGGACATGCCTTATGACGCACGGCGGAGCGGAGCGGCAAGGGAGGCACTACGACGAGGGGGAGTACGGAGTGCTCACGGTGTACACGGAGGAGTATCAGTTTGTGGTGTACCCTGGGTCGCACAAGGTGAAGGTGGGGGAATCCCATGAGGGCAGGGGGTTGGCGGGGGTAACACTCTTCTTGAATGCGAGGAGTGTGGTGGTGTTTCATGGGAGGTTGGTGCATTGCGGGGCGGAGTTCAAGCACACGGGGTGGCCGCGCTGGTCCGTACACTTTTACATCGACTTGGTGGGAGCGAACCCGCCGGAGAACGTGACGTTTCCGGTACGGGCCTTGTCCGGTCCGCTCTCGCGGATACAGGCCTTGGACTCACGACAGCTGCTGCCTAATCCGCCGATGACAAAATATTATTTTAGAGCTTTGTATGAGGAGATGAACTACTGCGTGGCGATAAATTGTAATTCTCCCACGATCGCCTGGACCCTCCACGAGAAGGTGAGCCTGCGGAATAGTCTTCGGGGGGATATGGCGTTTGGGAGGGTGGTGACGCACGAGAAGCACCCGAGCAAGTGCTGGATTGCGGGCCCCGCGGTGAAACCTGGGAAACCGCAGAACGGGGTGGGTTGCTGGGTGTATGGGCCGTGGAGTCTGGAGGGGGCGGAGTCAGGAGAGCGTCGTTTGGTGCTGTTCCGAGTGAGCAGCCTCACGGCTAAAGGCGAGAAAAGGGTGCAAAGTATGATCGCGGAGGAGGCAAGGAAGGAGGCTGCTGATCTTCTGCTGGAAGCCTGCAAGTGCTTTCAGGAGGCGCACAAGGCGGGCACTTTTGAGCAGGTCGCCAGCTTCAATCACCACTGGAAGAAAGAAGATGACTTTCTGGCTGGTGAGCTGAAGCCGGTGTATGGGGGGCCAGCGGATGCTGTCCCGAAAACGGGTGCATCGGCGGAGGCCAAGAAGTCGGCCAGAAAGCGGGAGGAGGTGGCGAGGCAGCAGGCGGCGGCGAAGGAGGCAGCCACACAGAAGGCTGCAGCGAGGAAGAAAGCAGCAGCGGAGGCAGCCAAGGTTGCAGCGAAGAAGGCAGAGCAGCAGGCGAAGGCAAAGGCAGCGGAGGCAAAGGCAGCAGCGGCGGCTGCTCAGAAGGCAACAGCAGCTGCTGCTGAGAAGGCAGCGAAGGAGGCAGCAGCTGCTGCTGCTGCTCAGAAGGCAGGGAAGAAGGCCAAGGCAGGGAAGGTGGCAGGGACGAAGAGGAGTGCGGATGAGGCAGCAGCAACTACCACGAGAACCAGATCCAAGAGGCAGGTTGGTCCCGGTGCGGTTCCGGTGGGGTCGCAAGAGACGTTGCCAACACCCATTGCTACTGCTACGGAGGAGGCAGGGTGGGAGGAGGAAATGTTTTCTCCGTTGGAGCCCCTGCATCTGTGGCAAGGCACGCCATCGGAGGAAACCAGGTCGGTGAGCGTCGGCAGGGCGGAGGGGGCGGCAGGCCTGATGGAACTGGTGTCACAGGCGGAGGACGTGACAGCAAGTCAGGAAATACTGCGGGAGATCGCTGACGTGAAAGCAAAGCTGCAACTTGCTAAACTGAAGCGAGAGTTGGCAGAGGTAGAAACACAGCCTGAACCCGAACCACCTATCGTCGCCCATGCGAAACCCGCCGAATCCGCGGCGACGATTGCTGCCGAATCCGCGCCGACGATTGCTGCCGAGACTGCGCCGCCGATTGCTGCCGATACTGCGCTGCCGGTAGCGTCTGAGCCTCCCGTGGCTGGTATGGGCTTTGGCGTGGCTCCGATGCCGGCGGCGTGGTATCAGACTGGGAACCCCTTTCTTTCTCAGGGACCGGCTGGCAACAACCCTCTGGTTCAGCTTGCGCAATTGCAAGGATTGGGGCTTGGACAGCAATATGCGAGCCCCTTTCTGGGGGGAAGCATGAACAGCCTGATGTTGCAGGCGCAACCGCACGGGGTGGAGCCAACCATGTCTGTCACCATGTCTGTGAACCAGGTGCAACTGTTGCGTGCTGCTATGCTGGGCGGCAACCAAGGAGGTGGCCAGCCTAATCTAAGCCATACGAGCCTGAATTTTGATGAGTTTTGCAATGTGCTGGGGCCACGCTTTGGGCGGCGGTAGGTAGGACATAATGTGTTTGTTACGTATTGTTAATGTTATTTTAGAGTATTGCTAGTGTTGGTGTGCTTTCATGCTTGCAATATTTATGCACATGGTTGCATGCATGCATGGTGTGCTTTCATGCTTGCATTCATTCTTGCAATATATTGTGGCATGTTGATAACTTTTTACATGTTATAATTGCCGAACACCACGGTTCGAACGTGCACACACTTGATTCCGATGTTATTATGAATAATTCCCTCTAGCACCCGCGCACTGAAAATGGCCTGTCCAGGCCCCAGAAACAGCCATTTTCGCCCCCGGCGAGCACCCAAATAAAATTTTCTCATTATTTCTTCGACAAAGTGTTTAGTGAGGGTCCCCAAAAGATCCCACGAACTTCAAACACGCGATCCCGATCTTATATCCAATTCCTCTAGCACCCGCGCACTCAAAATGGCCTGTCCAGGCCCCAGAAACAGCCATTTTGGCCCCCGGCGAGCACCCAAATTAAAATTTCTCATCATTTCTTCCACTAAGTAGTTCGTGATGGTCCTTGAAAGGTCCCACGAACTTCAAACGCGCGATTCGGATACCTAACTGAAATCCTATAGCCCCGCGCACGCAAAATGGCCCGCTCAGGCCCCAGAAACGGCCATTTTGGCCCCCGGCGAGCACCCAAATTAAAATTTCTCATCATTTCTTCCACTAAGTAGTTCGTGATGGTCCTTGAAAGGTCCCACGAACTTCAAACGCGTGATTTGGTCACCTAACTGAAATCCTCTAGCCCCCGCGCACGCAAAATGGCCCGCTCAGGCCCCAGAAACAGCCATTTTGGCCCCCGGCGAGCACCCAAAAAAAATATTCTCATCATTTCTTCCACTAAGTTGCCCGTGATGGTCCTTGAAAGGTCCCACGAACTTCAAACGCGCGATTTGGTCACCTAACTGAAATCCTCTAGCCCCCGCCCACTCAAAATGGCCCGAAAACAGCGTTTTTGCCCTCCGGCGAGCACCAAAAAAAAAAAAAACCAAAAGTTTTCCCTCACGGGGTCTTATTATTGCCCTAATAAGGCCTAGTAACTCTCCAAACATCATAAAACCTCCATTTAGATCAATTATGCATTTTCTTGCCGAACTTTTTGCGACGGCTCACTATCTGATCTGGGACCCGGCCACACATTGCGCTGTGTGCCGTCTAGCCATGGTGACGGCATACCCGACTATCAAAAACGCGCGCATGAACAGCCGTGCCGTCTTTGTCTTGAACGAGGATGCCAAACATACCCTGCTGATGCCGGCGTCACGCCTTGAGACCAAGTGTATCTGCCACCGTCCTCCGGGATTTAAAATCCCTCTCCACGCCATCTACCTTTGGCCAGGAATGAAATCTGCACGATGCTCAAGACCTTAGCAACGGCAAGCTAGAAACCAGCAGCATGCGTCCTTCCTTCCTCTCTCATTATTGCTTCTAGTGTGACCTTACTTGCAAAGCCCAGGACGGGGCCGGGACTTGCCAAGCCACATACTTACCTGCCTAGCATATCTGGTAACAGTTATGTAACACACCATGCCTGCTTGCCATGTGCACTAATCTTGCACACGTGTCCGTATCACAGTGCATCCTGCCTGCCACGTGTCCAATCGTGGTCATACCGTGGTAAATTTACCGGTCATATGTGGTAATTTTACCATTGGGGGTCAATTTACCGGTCATATGTGGTAATTTTACCATTGGGGGTCAATTTACCGGTCATCGGGGGGTACCATGGTAAATTATATACAGCAATGGTAAACAATAATATGTAATTACCGCTCTATAAGTAAATGTGGTAAAATCGTGTTAGAATTCTTCCACGTTACCAATAGGAAATTACCCACGGGATTTATATCGCCACTATTGGTGTAATGGTGGTAAAACACCAATTTACCACAATTTACCACCGGTTTACCACATTCTACCACCATTTTACCACGTTTATTTCTCAGTGTGAAATAGCTCGATCTCAGGAATAGGCCAACGTCTCTGTGAATCGGATAGAGTGACGCTGTGATAACCACATGGCTTCATACCTTTTCCTTGATCCTGGAGTATTACTTGACCAACGTGTGTGCCTGATCCATCGACCTCCATAATAGATGGCAGTTTCTGATCTGGGAGCTGCAATACTGGAGCGTTACAGATGGCACTTTCGAGGTTATCAAATGCCTGCTGCTGCTCAGTTTCCCAGACAAACTCTGCATTATCTTTAAGGAGACGATTGAGCGGCTCGGCAACCTTGGAGAACTTTGGTATGAATCTTCTAAATTGACCGACCATGCCCAAGAATGACCGAAGGGATGACTTGCCATCTTTAGCCATACGGCGTAGAGGCTGCTTTCCAACGGTAGGACCATAAGACACTGGAGGCTGAATTGCCATGACTGCTCGGATTCTGTCTTCGATGATGGATAGGCCTGCTTCAGAGATGTGATGTCCGATAAAGTCTATAGATCTGACGAACAACTCCACCTTGGAAGGCCTGATGAAGAACTGGTGATCTCTGCAACGCTGAAGGAACTGTCGAACATGCTTCACATGGCTGTCAAAGTCTGGACTGTATACAATAGTGTCGTCCATGAAAATGACAAGAAACTGATCGATGAAGTCGAAGAATGCCCGGTTTCCTACTCGAAGAGCTGTTGCAGGAGCATTGGTCAATCCGAAAGGCATAACTGTCCATTCATAAGAACCATAGCTGGTGCGGATAGCGGTTTTATGAATGTCGTCTGGATGAATGGGAATCTGGTGGGAAATCTGGTTGAAATCAGATCTGCTGAACCAGCGTGCTCCCTTCAGCTGCTCAAGTAGGGTGTCGTGTGGTGGCAATGGATACGTGTCATTTATGGTGATGTTATTCAGGGCACGATAATCACAACACATCCTCCACTTCCCCCCTGGCTTAGGAGCGAAGATGATTGGGCACCCATATGGTGATGATGATGGACGAAGGATACCCAACTCGACATATTTAATGATTTGCCGTTTGCTCGGGCGCGCTCAACCGGATTTGGATCGCCCGGATTCAAATCCCACATTTTCCGCGACAAATGTGACATTCAATCCCACGCAGAACTCCTCAAAGTTTCAAGAACCTGGGCCGAAACGTATGCCACGTCAGTATCCACGCATGCAATTATGATGGAATATTTTGCATGAAAAGCATTTCCCGAACCAATGCTCACGCCGCGATTGGCATGACCTGGCAGTTGAAATCAGGCAATCTGTCTTTAATTTGAAATCAATTTTATTACAATTATTGTTCCTGTAAATTCACAATATCGCTAATTTTTATTTCTTTAAAACATACGAAGTCGGGGGAGGGGGTCGCGGTGTCAAGTCCGGGGGGTCCACTCCGAATGCTGTCCGCGTGACAATGAGCATCGCATATGCCGAACCGAGACTGTGGCGAATAATACAAAACATTGTCGTTCTGTACAGTTTATGTCGTTTTGTACAGTGCTTAACAGTGGTGGCTAATGTTTTTTTCCAGCCACGCACTCGAAAGGTTCTCAATTTCGGACAGAATAAATCGACGTATCAACGAACAAATATGCCGAAAAGACAGTGCACCCACGATGAAAGTACATTTGACCGAGGTTTATGCACCGTGTGTCGTTCTGAGCAATCTCAGATGCGAGCGAAAGAACGCGCTCGCATCCCAGATCGCAATACGTACATGAGGAGTGCAAGTAGCTTTCATTTGCGTCTGCAAGAGACGTACTTGCCCGATGTTTCCATCGAGACAAATTGGACAGAGTCTATTTTTAATGACGTTTTCGAAGACAGAGGGCGACTGAGCAGAGAAGTTGTGGAAGCGGAACACGTTCGCCAACTGCTCACCAAGTTCAATGTCACGAACTTCAAAGACTTGAAGAAGATTAAAAGTAGGGTGATAGTTGACTTATTTGCAGCGGGTTCTGGAATTATGGGACACGTGAAAAATATCCTACAGACAGATTTTCAAGAAGATTGTACTCTTATGTCGGTGGACCACCAAGCTATGAAAAAGTCAATAAAGGGGTGGCAAGCCAAGGACATCTTCGACCCGAAAGACTGGGGGGGTCTTTTAAATGCGAACTACATCTGCGCACCACCCTCGAGTGGAATGAGCGACGCTGCATTCATTTTCTACGCAGCTGAGTGCAGGGACTTCTGCGCATTTCTTTTGTCAAAGCACTGGCTCGCTGACCGCAGCTATCCATTGCGGATGCTTTGGTGGGGACAACAACAAAAGAAGAAAACAGTTTACATTATTCCGTCAGCGAAAGACCTAAGTTGGGGTAGCGGGTCATTTTTGTCGCACCGATGGTCATTTTTGTCGCTGTCGCAAGAATATTCCTTTGTCGCAGGCTGCGACGAAAATGACCAAACGGTCATTTTTGTCGCAGCTTGCGACGAAAATGATAAAATGGTCATTTTGTCGTAAAAATTTAGGAAAATTTTAAGAAAATTTTTCTTACCCGTGGTGAACAACACAGGTCGATAACGGGTATATTGTTTCACACAGGAATTTGACACAGTTTAAACATGGCCTATCATTACAATATCTAGGCACATTCAATGCATGGACACTGAAGGATGCAAGCAGGATTGTGCTATACTCTAACATATAATATTATTACAATATTAAAGCATGTAAATGGAACCAGACAAAAACTACGTATCGATCAATCAATTAAAACAGTTCATCTATCCTAAAGTAAGCAATAGCAGTCTTGGAAATCTGCAGAGTTGCCTACAGCTCCTTCCAGTGCTACAGACGGCCAAAATCGCAGAGTTCCTGCAGGCACAGATCTGTAAATAAGTACAATTTAGGATAGTCAAAACAATAGCATGCACATCGTAACAGCAACGCATGAAAATAAAAAAAGACAGCAATGTTGACGCCGAAAACGCATGATAACCTGCAAAAAAATAGCGCGCCAGTCAACAGAGGTGTTGGGAATCGAACCCAACCCGATAGGCAAGATGCCCAACGGGCTCCAAGCACTCCCAGCGTAACAACAAACTCCGGAAAGGGAGGCAATGCGTCAGTCACTGACAGCGCACGAGATTCTGCAAATAACTGCACGCTAAAGAGCAGAGATGGGAGTCGGCGTGCAAGATTCCCGGCGGACGGAATTCAAGCACTGCCAACGAAATCAAACCGAAATGCTAAAAGGGAGCTAGCAGCCAAGTTTTCTGTTGCCTTCGTTCAACGCACTAGATCCTGCAAAAAGAACAGCGCGCTATACAAGGCATGCGTGTTGGGGATAAGAAAAATGTCTAGGGGCTCCAAGGGCGCAATCCCAGCGCAGAAACAAAGTACAAAAAGGGCGGAGTAAACAACACTGTAGGGAACAGTGCGCTAGTCAGAAACTAAAATAGTCAAACAAAAAAAAACAAACGAAGAACATCAATACGCCGCGGAGGTCGGTTGGTCGTTGTCGGCGCCTGGTAATTACAATATAGGTTGTCGGTCGCTTAAGATTAAAGGATACTGTACTGTAGTTGTTCAAGATGTGGTGACGGTGACCTTGGGAAGATGGGACCGTGACGCGGACTGTGACGCGGACACGCGGTCGGAAAACAGTCGACTGGACTCTGGAGGGCTGCTGTACTGGATCTTCTACATCCTAGATCCTTGCGACAGTTTTGCGACACTTCTTGTGACAGCCCCAAGATTCGATTTCCGATGCGGATTTCTGATCGATCGAGCGGATTTCTGCATTTTTACTGATCGGGCGGTCTGTCGACGGTTAGATCGTTCGGTCGACAAACAGTCGACTGGAGGGCTGCTGTATCTTCGACATCCTAGCGACACAAACTAGATTCGGTTTCCGATGCGGATTTCATTTTTTTCTGATCGAGCGGTCGTTCGACGGTTTGATCCGTCGGTAAGTAAACAGTCGACGGAGGGCTGCTGTATCTTCTACATGCTTGCGCCAAAATTTAGATTCGGTTTCCGAGTCAGATTTCATTTTGACTGATCTAGCGGTCGGTCGAAGGTCCGATCCGTCGGTTGACAGACAGTTACGACAACCTGAAGTTTAAAATTTTGGATGACGAAAATATTTGGGGCACCTTGACACTGTTCGAACGACGATGTCGAATTCATGTCTCCATTTAATTTCTGAAAACCTGCTTTACCCCTTTAAGGGAACGAACAGAATTCACTGTTTTTTTGAGAAGATTCTGTGCGGTGGTCTCGCGACAAAAGAATATTCTGCGACAGCGACAAAAATGACCAGTGGTGCGACAAAAAGGACCAGGTACCCTAAGTTGGCATGTGTGCGTGAGGTACACGCGCAAAGGCCTAGACCTATTCGCTGGGAATGACATGAAACCTCACTGTTCCGTCTTAGTAGAGTCACTCTACGAAGATAGAAAAGCGAAGAAGACAGCAGGGGGGAATGCAACGAGCGAGAGCGACTCCCTAGAGCTCGCGTTGCAAGATGCTGTACAGTAAGCCAAGATGGGCTTTAGTTCGCTGTATGCTCGGCATGCACAACCGCTCGCTGGATGGCACATGCCGAGATAGACAAATGATATAAAGTAAATTTGAATACAAAATATGATATGTCTTGAATGCTTGAAAATGCTTGTGCGTGCTGTGCGTGTGATATGCGTGATAATGAACTTTGGGTTTCTTGCTTGACTTGTGTAGACGTGGGGCCACCACTGTTAAGCACTGTACAAAACGACATAAACTGCACAGAACGACATTATTCTGTATTAAAAACCACTGGCGCAGCACTGGCGCACGAGCGGACTGCCCGCGCCGCCCAAAATGGTCACCATCCCGCATTTGGTTTGTCGCGGGCACTTCGTCATCGTCATAGATTATGGGGTGGGGATGGGGTCTGATTCTGTGTGGCGATTTTATTGAAAGGAATTTTCGCGAATTAATTCCTCCGTTCAACACACCCTGAATGCACTTAAAATAATAATTTGTCCACGAGAAACATACCGATCGGTCGGATTAAATATCTGAGCGACAATGTCGTTCGTGCGATGGTAAGTGAAGGCCTCGACGAAGACTTGCGCTACTCACCGTCCGAAACGCGGCTATCTGACGGGCGAAACGAATTTGTAGCGTGTCGTATGATGAACGATGTGGAGCAGACGTGGCAGACGATTTTGTTCCTCTCTCCGAACTCTCCAAGACAGCTTTGGGTCACGTTACAAGGGCCGTGTGGCGCCTATACGGCACTATTCTTTAGACGTGGAAATTAAATGCCCAATTAAACAAGACATGGTGGCATGCACGTGGAAAGTAGTCATATCAATACTGGTTCAATTTCCTTTTGAAAGTGGTAGCATGTGGGATTTAATACCCCGAAAACATCCTTCAAATGTGAATAAAAAACGCAGCGCTACAAGCGAGAAATGTTTAGCTACATCATCTATTAGGGCTTGGAAAGACCTTTCCAACGATACCCCATAACATTTCTCGGAGCGCGCGCTTGCTTTTATAATCCTGATAGTGTCGGATTTACATTGGGATTTAATCCCATTAAGTGCGTAATGTCGAAAAGGAAATCCGGATTTTTACGAGGAAAATGTGACATTCGAATCCGGGCGATCCAAATCCGGTTGAGCGCGCCCGAGTGAGCTCCTCCATCATGGGTACTGGGATGGTACGTACTGGCTGGGATGGTGGCTTATGTCCAGGTTCAATGTTGATTCGATGATAACCACCTTCAAACCGTTCTGGCCTATGACCAGCTGGAAGATCCTCCTGGGATATGTCTGAAAAGTCTTCTCTCACTTGATCACGTGCTGCTGTGACCTCGGGGTCTTCCATAGTGGTGTCTGAGTCTGCTGCTGCAAAGACCAGTTCACCATCGACCACTGAGAGGAAAAAGAGATATGCTACGGCTTCTTCAGCCGAACCACTGGATCGAATGCGACGAAGATGCTTTCTCATGGTGGTGGCGCTGACCAATTCCATTTCAGGAAGGCCATCTGAGTCTGGAGTCTGCTCAACTCTGGACAATACTGTGCGAATACTGGAGCCTGATGAATGCTTCCTAGTAATCGTCAGATTTTTGGTCTGAAAGTCAATGTGTGGATTCCTCCTCTCCAACCAATCTTGACCCAGAATGACAGTGAATGGTTTCATGTCAATGATGTAAAAATCTTCTGCATCCTTATACTTGCCCAGAGAAAATGTAGCTTTGGGAAGATAGGATGTGCATGGTAGTTGGCTTCCTCCAGCCAATCCCACTGAAAATGATGAAGAATCTGTGGGAGCTATACCAAGCTGAGCAGCAAACTGTCTGTCGATGAAAGACGATGTGGCTCCTGGATCTTCCCGCCTCCTCGGATACCGCAGCCCCTACCGCCGCGATCTTGCCAACCTCGGGTCCAACTCCCGAAGCCCCTGCACCCCTTGTGGTTGCAGGCACCACCGATCCCCCCTATGTTTGGAAACAGTTGGCGGACAACCCACCCGCGAATAAACAGGCATTCACAGCTTTTTCCAGCATTCACACGTTACGTGTGGAGAAGTTCAAAGAGCTCTGCATCGTCACCGGTAGCGACGAGTCCTATTCCGTGAAGACCGGGTGGGAATTCGGGTGCATGGTCAGCCACAAGGACATCCCGAGGTCGCGGTTTCTGGCCGGAACCTTGGTGGCGGCTCAAATGAAGAGGGGATGGTTTGTTCTCTGCTGGGGACCGGTCGATGAAATTGAGAAGGAACAACGGTGCAGCCTGTTACGGCTGAATCGACTTCAACCCATCAAAGAGAAACACACTCCATGTCCCCCAGGGAACTCCGCTGACTTGTTCATGAAGGAATGTTGGCGTCTCCAGCAGCTGTACAACTTCTCCCCCACGGAAGAAGGCCAACGACCGGTAAATACTGTACTCAACCCAACCCAATTTGTTTTCTCCATTGCACACACGAACTACATGAAATTTCGGAAAGGTGACTGTGTTTTTTTGGCAGGTACGACCATACAATAACGAGGAGCAAACGGATCAAAACCGGAACCGGTCCGAATTCACGTTGGAGCCCGGAGGCGCCCCCTCCGAGAGGGTGGTTTCAAAGAAGAGGAAGGATCCCCCTTCAGGCAAAACAAGTTCACGCCGGACGCGCGCGCGCCCCCCCCTCGTTGCACGGAATCGCGTTCGGTGCAGGAGATCGACAGGGCGACGAGCATACTTCTCCCGCAGCGGTGGTGGTTCCCCGTCGGCCACGAGATCGCGCCCCCTGGGGTGTTCCACGCACACTCCAGCTCGACGACCCTGTCCCTGCCAGGGATTTTCTGGGTGAGGCGCTCCAAACGGAGCTGGAGCCTCCAAGTCTTCGTGCACGCACACCGCGCGGTGCTCCTAGGCCGTGGACGTCGGAAACACAACCCGCTACTCCCGACAATCCCACTCCCGAGTCTGCCCCTGAGTCGGTGGTGCAAGATTCCACACCCCAGCAACATGGCTTCGCAATTCCCACCAACAACCCGAACCTGACACCGAACTCCGCTGCTCAACAACCTCCACGGGCTCCGAGTCCCTTGGCAACACTTCCCCTTGCGTCCGATGATGGGGTCGCCCAAGTCGTTGCGCAACTCCAACAGAGCCAGCAGGAATTGCTTGAGCGGCAAGCTGCCGCGCACCAGGAGGAGATGCGCCAGCAGCAAGCCTGGTTTCAACAGCAGCTGGTGACTCTCAAATCTCAAACGGTCCATGCGCCGGGCCCGGTGCAAGAGCCGTCCGTGACATCGCACCAAGTGCTTCCCCTTGGTGGTGGGGTTCCCAACATTGTGCCTCCAGCCACTATTACTGGTGGCTCGGTGAACTCTGGCCCCGCGTTGTCTTCTTATCCCCTTACCAACCCGGGGTTTTCCGGGGCTCCCACGCCCTCCGTGACCACGCAATACCCCTACCCCGCAGGCTCCCAAAGCTACCAGAGGATGCTTATGCCACCTCCCGCGTACCCTACGCAGCTACCCGTCCGGTCTCCCTACCCAACTGGGGGGGACTACGTATCCCCGAGGGAGATTGCTATGCAAAATGAGCTCCTCCGCCAGAACGAAACCACCTACCGTGAGCGGATGCAAGCAATTGAGGACCGTGAACTCGAACTCGCGCGTGCCCGCGCCACTGAACGTTTCAAGCAAGAGCAAAGGCGCTGGGGAGGCTTCTAGGCAGTAGTTCTGCTATCCATTACAGACAGAGAGTCTGACCGAAACCTGCAACCTGTATCGCAATGTGCGCATGAGTCCGTAGAGCTCTTTCGTATGAAGTAATATTACATCTTAAGTATTTGTTGTGCTTGCCTTACTAGAGCTTATCTCCCGGTAGCTAGATTTCCATCTCGGGAGAACTTGGAATTGCACATATTGCATTTTGTGTTGCATACCCTACGGCGTGTATGGCATATGCTTTATTATAACCTTGTGAATACGTACAAATATGTTAGAATTGCATTCTCCATTTCGGGACCCATTTCCCGAAACAAGAATGTGCAATTAGCGCATGATTCTAGCATCACCGAGCGCTAAAACCTAAATCATCGTTCACATATCAATTTGGATAGGAGCATATCATCACATACCAACTTTTTAAAACTTCTATACAACTTATATTATAAAATACAAAAATTATGCAAAATCTACCAACTAATTTTGCTTACCATCATACATTATAATTGATCTATTCACTCTGAGTCAGTGAATATCAATATATAAAATGAATGCCAGTGTATGTGTAATGTGTAGTACTGCTGATTAGTACTTCTGCCAGTGTGTGTGTGTGTATGTGTTCACTTTTACACACTCTGTAGGATATGTTCTGGATATTACAATATCCTAGACAATTCATCATGCAAGATAGTCAGCATACCATGCACTGAGTAAATCTCGCGTGATATATCAGGTTTAGGGATTATTGTAATTCCATGTTGATCTCATTACAAAATGAGTTGCTGGATATATTTCACATGTAGCTCAGGTGAGCATTCCATCCAGTAATCCACCATAGAATGTGCATGTGATCTGAAGAGCATCTCGGCTCCACCAGGACATGACAAACTAATTATGGTGTTAAGACTACTTTCAGGCACCTTATACTATCATGGGTTCTAATATAATTTAGCATGCACTGCAATATGCTTATGCAATGTTCATGTATTACAGCATGATGCTAGTATGCCAGTTGCTAACGTGATCAAACTGATATATATATAGCTGGTATCGCTATCAAGCTGTATTGTTGATGCATGCACAATTCACAATGTTGCAATCACTCAGCATAAAATGTATACATGGTATAATAATGCATGTACCGCATGTTGGTGATTGCTGCAAGTGATGTGTGTGCATGTGTGCATGTGTGTGTGTGTGTGCGTGCTGAACGGGGACGACCGCCGGGTGGAAGTGGGTTTTGGGAGGCGGTTATCCCTGTGGTGCCATTCTGGCGGGCACTGCCTCTTGGAGAGCTCGGTAGATTCGTCTGTCGTGCTGCGAGGAGAGGCAGAAGGTGGTGATGTACAACTTCTGTGTTCTCCCTTGAATTTTGTGGGGAGCACTTAGGTGCCCGCATGTTTCCTTTTTTTGACATGGGGTGTCCATGCTGTGTGGTGTGACTGCATTCATGACATAACCATGGACCAACAGGTCCCATCCATCGACCGGGAGCCACTGGGGGGCATGCCAGCAGGGTCCGCTTACTCCGTTACCCAGAGACCAACAATTGTTGGGCGATGATCGGTCACATCGTTTCATCTTTCCATGCTGCTTTGCATCAGGGTTGGGAACATGTATGAGTTTGTGGTATCTTGTCACGGCCCCGCCCTGCTCCTGATTTGCTTCTCACATCCACTGGGCTGATCCGCACACACATATTGTGCACACATTATTATACTTCTGATGAGCATGAATGCTGATGATTAAGAATATTTGTGCAATCATCAGAACATTTTGTAAATTGCTGCAGTATAATGATCGTGTGTCTACAACAGTATAATGATTGCACGTCCATCATGCGTCTATTCCATGTATCCCTGCGAGTATACATTTATTCTGCAGAGGATATTGACGCGCGTTGTACATATCACATGTTTCGCTGCATGTAGACACATCAGGAATCGTACGCGCTAAAATCGAGCGTCCATCGCATCTGATGAAATCATGGAAAATGCATATCGTGCTGACAGGCAAAAAATCATCGTACGCGCTGATTATTGCGAACAGTGCGAAAGGATCATTTGCAAAAATCGATGCTGACGATCATTTCGCAAAGTATGTCATCGTTGTTGATGTACGTCGCATGAAAAACTTCGAGCGCGCTGTTAACGAAATTTATATGTCCTGTCGCAGTTGATGCAATCATATATGCTGATGATCATTTTTTTATTCGCGCGTCTTCATCTCGCATACAATGACAATCCTGCGAGTTTTGATATCATATGTGCGCAATCAGTATACTGTGCGCACACCTTATCGCGCTGATATGGAAAATGTAGATTCCTTTGCGAATGCTGTATTAGTCGATATTCGAGCGTGCTGTTATCACTTATTCGCTGTGCAGTTATTCGGTATATGCGCTGTCGCCTTTATGCGCCAACCTGCAACCTGCGAACAATATTATATATATTACGTCTGACGCTGCACCCACTCGAGTTCTCGTATCGTGCCTGGACGAGTTTCTTTTAGAATACCATTACAGTAATCACTCACCTTTAAGAAAACCGGAGATTTTGGGGTCAGCCAGCTAATTCCACCAACTTGCGTACCCCCCCCCGCCAGCGCCAGCGTCCTATGGAATCGGTAAGAATTAGCAAGTATTTTCTTTCAATCAGCCAGCAATTCTCTTAAAAGTCCAATGATAAACACTTAAAAAGGCGACATTTTCAAAATTTTCCGCCTGCGGCGCCAGCACCCATATTTCTTATTTTCGAGCATTGCATAGCTCAAAAAAACCAGCCAGCTTTTCTCGACAACTTCAGTACCCCCCAAAAGCTGGCTGGTTTCTTATCGCCGGGTTTTCTTAAAGGTGAGTGATTACTGTATGTTAGGGCTGATATGCGAGCCCACAAATATTATACAATATCAAATAAACACTGTGCTGTTGAACGGCACACACAAGTGTAACAGTATAGCGGGTTGTGAGTGCAGTCTCTGTATGAAGAACTGCTGAAGCCCAACGCTTCCTCACTTTATACCATACGTCTCCCATCATCGTAGATGGTACCGCCATTGGGTTGTGAACCCGAGACGTAGGTTGAACGACCAGCATTGTGGTAACGACTAGTTCGTTCATGCTGCGCATGCGTGTTCCGCACATGCTAAAAGCGAAGATGGTTCTTGTTTGTACTTCAAGATGTATCTTTGCTTTGCCATCTTCGAGTTCGACGTACGAACTCCCGATGACAAGGTCATTCAAGTCTTTCCTTGAATAATGACAGATGATGTGACATTATCATCTGGCGACATGTACAGTCATCGTCAACCGTACTGACGACTGTCATAATAATATATGACGTGACTCGACATGTACAGTCATGGTCGACCGTACTGTCGACTGTCATAATAATATATGACACGACATGACATGACATGGTATGTCATGTCTGACAGGTATGACACGTATGACATGAATGACACATATGTCATCGGTCATGACCCTGACAGTGCCCTCCGAGGTGAGGCGCTTGGCGACAGAGGTGGATTGGAAGTCCATCGATGGCGTGTGGGACCCATGGGCAGGTACTGGGGTCATCAGTGAGGTAATGGTGGAGCAATGGCCGCAGTTGAGATTTATGAATAATGACTGGAACTCTCAGTTGGGTTGGTCTGAGGCGCATGACGCACTTCAGCCAGGTAACTATCGCATATGGAAGGAGAAGTATGGTGTCTGTGACGCAGTGGTGACTTCACCTTGGTTTGCAGCGCTGGATATCGCGTTTCCATTGGCAGTAATGGCCAGTCGTGTGGTGGCATGTGTCCACGTTCCATCTTACTATTTAACAGACATGACTGAGAGCAGGGCTGCGTACTTCAGACGATTGAGTCAGACAGGACGCTTGCATGTGATTGGGCATCTGGAACATGGACCTATTGGCCGCAGGTGTATGTGGGTCTTGGTATTCAAGAATCCGCTGGTCAGAGCCAGGATGTTACAGGGTGGAGAGGGTGAAGGCATTGGCATGTTCACTTTCAGTTTGGGCAAGTTCATGGCAGATGGTGATACGACCCAGTATGCTGAGCAAGCCCATATTTGAGTCTGTGCTACTGCACGCAGCAGCTACAGATGGGGGATGTTGGAAATCTGGGCTCCTTTTCTTTATACAGGGCTTCAGTCAAATGAATATATATATATTGACCTTATCTTCTCTCCAACATTTTTTCAGAAATAGTTATTTAATTAAAAAAACAATAATGTCAGCACTGTAAAGTGTAAGTGGGGCCAAACCTGTCGGATATATAGTTCGGAGTGAATATATCGGATAACGGGAAATAAACCCTGAGTTAAGGGTTTCGATATCAAAACGGTAAAAGTCTCATAGATAAAAGAGGTGTTCACATAAATACTAACGGGAGTTTCCCGACTACTAGTGACGGTCACCCAGCCTACTTTAGGAGGTGACAAGTGACAGATTGTCCTGTCGGTGTGTCACATCCCGCATATACCCCTAGGACTCGGGATATATTCACTCAATGAAGGTTTTCTCAGAATGTGATAAAGTTGATAAGTTGACCCGATATAACCAAGGTTGGCGATGCAGAGTTCAGATCGGAATTCAGAGTTCAGATCGGATTTCAGAGTTCAGATCGGAATTCAGATCGTAACGTAATTCAGACAAATTCAGATGAAAATACGGTTTAAGCCTATTGGAGCCATAATAACAACCACACGAGGCGCGCGGCACGAGCCTGGCACGTAGGGACCTACGACAAGTCCCGAGGAACCTTCCATAGGCCTTGAGGGAGTAGAGGGACCCGTGGTGAAATGGCTTGAGCTGAAATGTATGAGCCGTGGGTTTAGGGTTTAGGGTGTAATGCATAGTGGTTAGGGTTTTGTAGCCTTAAACCATAAACCATAAAACCACAGCTTATACATTTCAGGAGCAGTTGGTTTAGGGTTTAATCCCACTAAACCCTAAATCATAAAACCCTAAACCCTAAGCCAACAGCTCCTACATTTCAGCTCATGCCATTTTACCAAGGGTAAACCCTTAAACCCTAAACCTAAAACCCTAAATACGGCATTAGGTGTGCTTGTCAATAAAAAACCCAATTCGAAACCCTAATTCGCGAAACCCTAAACCATCGGCGGGGGAGGAGGAGGAGCAGGTTGCCCCCAAAATTGGAGCGGTGTCAGTATCGCAAAGCCTCCGAGACCTTTTTTTGTGTTGTCGCCATACTAGATACCCGGGCAGATACCCGATAGGTTTTACTATGAAAGGCAAACCTAAATACTTGTATTGTGAACGAACGATCGGAACGAACGAAAGCTCTAGAAAGTAGAAACCCTAAATCTGAATTCTGAATTCTGAATTGCCAACCCCCAGACCCTCTCCAGACCCTCTCTTGACCCCCTCGACAGGCGTGTTAGGTGCCTGTTGCGTGCCAAACTTGTTGAATCGACGAGTAAAATCATATAGCGATATATCAAATGAGCAAATATCATATGATGACCCCAAAAGCCCGGCGGAATGAAAGGAATCATATTTTCAATTTGGGACCCCGATGTGGATTAAAATCAAATGTCGGCCCCCGATGTGGATTAAAATGAAATGTCAGCCCCCGATGTGGATTAAAATCAAATGTCGGCCCCCGATGTGGATTAAAATGAAGTGTGCGCCCCGATGTGGATTAAAATGAGATGTCGGCCCCGGTGTGGATTAAAATGAAATGTCGGCCCCCGATGTAGACTTATCCCTTTCAATTTTTCATATGATGTGACAGTCACGCGCGGCCTCCAGAGGTCTCCAACACTCTAAATTTTGCGAAACATAGGCCGCGGTAAGTCCCCGACGACCGATCACATATGGACACATCCTAGCATGTTGGGGCATCCTCGGGTGCCGCACAATTCGTCGTGTCGAGGCGGGAGTAGCCTATTAGATGAATACCAGGTCACCTGTAGAGCCTCTGAGGCCTCCAGATGTCTTCAAATGGTGATCAGAGGCCGCGACAAGTCCCGAGGAATCATCTAGGGGCCAAGTTGCCATCCTAGTATGTTTGGATATCCTCGGGTGCTCTCAATTTGTCGTATCGAGGCGGAAATGGCCTCTTAATTGAATTTGCCACTAATATTCAGATATATTCAGACAAATTCAGATATTACGTTCAGTTCAGACGATTCAGATCGGAATTCAGATCGGAATTCACACGACTTGCCAACCTTGGATATAACGGGCATAAGCAGTTAGGGTTCGGGTTCGGGTGACAGTCATACACAGTACTATAGGAAGAGTCACAAAGCAAGCCGTGTGACTATTCCGTGAGCAATAAAAAACTCTAGAAGATGGAGAAGTAGCCATGCGGGCCGGGTGGGTGGAGGGGTGGCTGAATCTGAGCGGTGGGGAGGGAAGTCGAAGAATTAAGGGGGTTTTGGAGACGTTGAGGAAGGTGGCGGGGTGGGCGGGGGAGGGGGAGGGGGAGAGGGGGGGACGGCCCCTCCCCTTGGGGAGACGAAACCATCTTAAATTGCAAGACTTTTGAAAATTATTGCAGGAGGGTTTGAAGGAAGTCGTTGGTTAGGAATGGTGAGAAAACGAGCGGAAAGTGAGGCGAAACAACAAGGCCGCAACAACCCAACGTCAGATCGGAGCCTGAGTTGGAGAACCAATTTTCCAGAGTGGGTGGGCAGGGAAGGAAAAGTGTGTTAGAAACGCGGGATAAAGCGCAGACCCGCATACGACGGACTCGTCAGCAGGCAGCCCGCTTAGAGGTCATTATTGGGCGCCCTCGTACAACCTCAAAAGTCTTGCAATATAAGATGGTTCCGTGTCCCCAAGGGGAGGGCCGTCCCCCCTCCCCCCGCCACCCCCTCTCCCCGCCCACCCTGGCCCCCTTTCTCAACGTCTCCAAAACCCCCTTAATTCTTCGACTTCCCTCCCCACCGCTCAGATTCAGCCCACCCTCCACTCACCCGGCCATGGCTGCTTCTCCATCTTCTAGAGTTTTTTATTGCCTAGCACTTAGCTTTTTCTCTAGATATCACCCTGCTGAAAAGTGGGCTGAGCCCCTTTGTGGGCGCGCTACGATAGCAGAGGGAGTAGCCCCGGGTGTTTTCACTAGCCTGCTTTGCAGGGATACCGCACTCTCAGGACTTTGTCCCCTTTGCTAGCGTAAATGTTTTATTATTATTATTATTAAGGAGTAGAGGGAGGCTGCGGTTTTCGCTCCCGGTCGTATGCAGAGGAGGTGCATACTGCAACGAAGGAGGTTTGAACGAAGGGCTTAACACACTGAGGTGCCTGCCGGAGGAAGGGAATAATGCGTCTTGCGAGCATCATGATCACGAACTTTTGCGTACAGCCGGCGGCAGTGAAGCACGTTTGAAGGAATGAAGTTTCACTATCAACGAGCAGTTGTCAAATTCGAAATTAATCGCGCGAAAACCTTAAATCCAGCGGGGGATTAGGGTTCTTCAGTCGGTACCGTAAAGGCTGAAGCACCCTAACCGTAAATACGGTAATTTGGCTCTAGCAAAAAATACAGGGTCCTCGACAGTGCACTACGGCGTAAATACACCGTAGTTACGTCGTAAGTCTCCTCTCTGACGAAAAGCATGCGATATATGATTGGAGGGCATCCGTAAGGATGATCGATGGTGTACTATGTGTGTGCCCGCCGATTAGCTGGATAGCTAGGTAGGTCGTTACATACATGTAGGGCGGTGGATCATTCGCACGTATATACAACGAATGTCATTATGCCAACCGGCCCATGGCCGCATGTACCATTGGCTATGACATATATCTTCAATCTGATTCATTGCCGAGCTGGTTTGGTTCCCAAATCCGCTTCAAAAAAATCGAAAGGAGCGCCATCTTTTTGAACAGCAAGTGAGAACCACCATGTATCAAAAAGTACTACCCATGTGGCAATCTGCATCCATTGGGGACGCTACACGTGATATATTGACCAATGGCGCATAAGGCAACTCAGTTTGGGTCCCTGAGGCAACAATATATAAAGGGTAGCATCCACATATCAAAGGAGGGCATCGAAAAAAATCCGGCGTTTCGGTACTTGAGATAGTGCCGAAACGCGTTTCGGTACTATCTCAAGTACCGTGGGGCAGTAGCCATGAGTGAATATATCCCGGGTCCTAGGGGTATCTCCGACAGGTTTGGACCCACGCACTCTTTATTTAGACACTGCGAATTTTAGCCATGTCTGGCTAAACAGCGACGCTTGAGATGGAGTGAGGGGCTCCACTAGGGGCGCGGCGGAGCGGTATGGCCTAGCTGATGTCTGCACAAACAAGACATTGTCTGGTTGATTGGATTTACGGGAAGCTTGTGCACGAAGCGGACTTCATTTTCCTTGCTACGCGTTGGTTGACGTTGGAAATTTTGGTCGGATCCGACACCACTTTCCTTGGCCGCGTCACTCCGCATCCACATGCACGTGGGGGAATCTTTACGCCACAGCTTTCCTTGCTTTCCTCGACACGAACCGCATTACGACTTTTGGCCGCCGCTCCTTCCGTACCTCGTCCCATTTTCCCTCACTTCGTCTCTACAGTCTCTTTTATCATGGTTGCGACTAGATTGACTTCGAGTATGGCGTCACGCCGACGTTCTCTAGCGACGATTTTCGACTCTGCTGCCGCACGTAATTCCGTCACGCCGGCTACGCCGGCACCTGCTGGTGTTCCGGCTGCGAACTCCGCCCAGGCAGTTTTTCTTGGCGGGGGTTCGCTCACTGACCCGTGAGCGCTTCGACGAGAGCGTAGCGAAGCACGTCATCCGGAAGTGTTTCCGTGAGAAACATGAGAGGTTCACCGGCACTGAGTCCAACGCGCAGGTGCTCCTCGCAAAGTTGGCGGTGCCTGCCCTTTAGGAGGCATTCGAGGCACAGGACGGTTTATTTGCGCCGCTTTTCGACTTGGAGGACTCCACGTTGGCCGTCCGCTCCGAGGCCAACAAATTGTTATTTTCGACTCTCGAGCTCATCGTGTGTCCCGCCTCTCCGGCGGGGGACTGGCTCGAGGCATCTGCGACGCTGCACCCGATGGACGGCAAGCGGGTTTTATTGGAATTCGCACGTCGTCTGCTGGACTCCGGTGCACCCTTTCAGGGGACATCGGACCTCATTGGCGTCCGCTTCAAGGCCTACACCGACCCGTCGGAGTCCGTCACGGACTTCAACGCAGCCTTGCGGTCCGCGAGGAGGAGGAACACCCGCTTGGACGATGACGAGGTGAAGGAGCTGTTTATCACGGCGCTGGATCCGGCGTTCTACGCGCCGGTGGTGCCGCGGCTCTCGTTCACGCATCACCAACGGGCGGCCGTCGATGGGTGATCGAGTGCTACGCTCGGCACGTCCAGGCCGGTAGATCCAACACGCCCCGCGCTCACCCTCGTTGAGGCGGTCGCCCCAAATTCGCACAATGAAGGGATCCAGTCTGGGATGAACTCGTGTGTGTACCCAACTATCTTTCGGAACATATTTTGACTTCGTTATGTGTATTATATCACGAACCGAAGTCAAAATACAGGTCAACGAGCACTATAAAACAGGAAGCGAGAAGCAAACGGAAAGCATAAGGTAAATGTTAAGGGTACGACATGCCACACGACAGAATCCAACGGTGGATACTTCATGGTATTTTCCCACTGCGATCGAAATCGTTCGATCTCGAAAGTCTGTTCCTGGTTTTTGCGTGTCACCATCGCATCATCTGTTTCGCCGTAAACACCGTGTCATCTTTCCCAAATTTGTCGCCATCGAATTCAGTCATTTCGATTTGTACATCAGTCCGATTCTATGGATTGGTGTCACGTCACGTCACGGTGCGTCGGCCGACTCACGACTGTCACCAGTTTATAGAATGAAATTTTCCCATTAAGCCCTCCCCGACATGACGTAGATTCCCAATCGTAGGAAATATTCCTCCACATCAGAAATCGGGAAGACCGTGCGATTTTTCATCTGACCGGTGTGGTAAGCCTACTATCCCTGTATCCCACCGTTGAGCGTTGACCCGGAAGGACCCTTTGAAACATGCGTCGGGCTGTTGTCCGCACATGAATTTTGGCAATTACTTTGCAAATTTCGCAACATGTATCACAACATTTTAAACATATTTTCACTGTGATATATGTGCGTCGTTTGACACTCGAAACGTGCTGGACTTCGGGTGTAGGCTTAGTTATTATGGGCTCTGACTAGCCCCTAGCCTGACCCTGCTTCCGTCTCGTGTCCGTGACATCCTAGCACTGTACTGTACAGTAGTACAGTACAGTAGTACAGTCATCGTTTCACTGTCTGGGTTTCCGAGAGCATAAAGCTTCGGCCAGACACAAGTTATATGATCATCAGTTTGATTCCTAGCGAGCTTAGCCGGACAGCGTATCTGTCTTCCTCGCAGGTTATGGCCCGCACCGGCTTTCCGGTGATTCTGATGACGGCACAGCGCCTTGCTGTTGCCATGTTCGGCTAAGTAGGACGTAGGAGGGGTTGAGCGCCCACTTGGGCGGTGGTGGATTACTCTTACGGTATGGCCTTTTAACTTGGCAGTGATGGCGGCACGCATTGTGCTCGCCTTCGCTGCACAGGAGATCAGTTTGTGACGGGTTATTTTATTTTACAGCAGCATCGTCGCAGCGAGGGTTGATCTGTTTCGTGCGCCGCTGGCTCCGGCGAGGTCGTTCCACACGTAACTGATTTTGGCCGCTCTCATGGTTCCGCTAACGACCTGTAAATTTTGATCTATACAGCTGAGACTTCTACGAACTATCTGGCCGCTGTAAGCGTTCTTCCACCATCTCCCTGTTTAGCTCGACCTTCTCCCCTGTCTCTCCATCATGGTTACCACAGCAAATAGATTGACGCGGTCTCGCGTCCGTAGATTAGAAACGATTTTTGATGACGTTGGTGCGCAGCACGCTGCGACACCGCACACCCCGCAGCTGCCAGCTCCGACCACCGCGGCTGCGAGGGAAGTTTTGGACAAATAATGCAAGCAGTTGGCTCGGGAAAGTTTCGACAGAAAGGTTGCCAAGACCGTTGCCACCAAAATTCTAGGCGACAATTCGGAGCGCTTTGCAGGGACGGAGGCAGACGCTGTGGACATTTTTTCACAGTTGATGCATGAGTTACGCACGCAATTTGTGCTTCAATCATCGGCGTTTGCTCCCCTGTTTGACTTGACTGACATGGCAGTTGAGGCTAGGCATGAGGCGAATGAATTGCTGCTCTCGGCTCTGACCATTCTGGCTCGCCCTGGCTCACCTGCTCGTGACTGGCTTGAGGCCTCTGGGTCCGACGTTCCTGGAGATGGCAAGCGCGCTGCCCTTGAGGTGGTGCGCATGCTCCAGGAACGTTCGGAACCCTTTGACTCTTTTGAGTTGCTGCTGGCGGTCCGCATCCCCAGCAGCAAAGATCCTGACCGTGGCATCCGCGAGTTCAATGGCCTGTTGAGGGACGTTCAGCGTTCCCACAACTTGCCAGAGGACGCGGTGAAGCGGCAGTTTCTAAAGGCTCTCGGCGATTCGTGGCTGTACCGTGATTTGGCTAACTCTCTGGCTCGGGCTGACCAGCGGCAGGGCGTGTCTCTCCTGACTATTCAGGCTCGTGTGCGGGAGCAGTTCCGCCACGGTCTGAAAGTCTCTGACGCCCCTGTCTCTGCTTTGTCGTTCGGCGATGGCGCGTCTGACCTGGCTGCGGCGTTGTCCAGTCTGCAGAAGCAACTGGAGCGCATGCAACAGGACATTCGTGACCTGAAGCGGCAGAAGCGGGAAGGGCAACCGCCTGCGGGCAAGCACCTTCCCCGCTCTGCTGCCAATCATCATCGTCCTGCCTGGTGTTCGGCCACTTGGCACCGCTCCTCCTGTCTCATTTGACAAGAAGAGTGGTGCCTTCGTGCCCCACTGCAAGAATGCGGTGTGTGCACAAAGTGGTTTGAAGCACTGGCATGCTGAATGCCCCAACGGCGGTCTTCACTCTGCCCACTATTGTGGTGCGGTTGAAGACTATGAGACTGATTGCCTGATTGTTCGTTTCCAGCGTTTCTATGACGCGGGGGATGAACACGCCTTCGAGTCACTCTGCACGATGGAGGGTCGCCCGGAGGTGGCCGAGCTGTCGGCGCATTCCTTTGTGCCGGCTGAGCCCACATCTCTGAGACACTTTCAGGATGCGGCGGCTTCCGCTCAGGATGCGGCAGCTGACGGTGACGGCGTGGCTCAGTTTGGTCTGGCCACATTCCACTCGGGTGCACGGGGCTCGATTCCGCCACCGCCTCCGGTTCGGGATCCTCTGCACTCGTGGCTGGTGGTGTGCCTACGGCTCATGACCCACCACTGGCTGTCCCTGGCTCTCTCGGCCTGCCTGGCTCTGTCCCATCACTCCAGCTTGGCGACTCTGCACCGGCTCCGCTGTTTGCTGGCATGAGGATTGAGGCTTCTGACATTGGCTCTGAAGTCTCTGACAACGACCAAGGCTCTGACAATGACTCTGACGGCGGGCAGCAAGTGACTTTTGGCTCCTTCGGCACTCTTGAGCATGACTCTGACGGGGGGGCATCGCCACTAGCAGCTACGATGTGCCGTCCGCGGGCTCCGCCGAGTTTTCTCCGGTGTGCACTAATGTCTTCGATGCTCTGTTGCTCTCTGCTAGCCAGTGCTACGGCATCTCTGGTTGCCGTGGGCGGTGGTGACAGGGGCCTGGTTGAGCCCGGAGTCGCCGTCCATCGGTCCACTGGAGATCTCTTTGCTTCGGTTTCACCGCTTGGTGCTACGGGCATCCGTGATTGGCCGCCAGATGATCGAGTTCTTCCATGTTCATCTTCAATGCTCAAACCGCCGTGGAACCCTGCTCAATTACGTTCTTCAATTGCTTCTCTTTCTACTGTGGATCCATCTTGCCCACTTGGGCCTGGTGGTGCTCAATTTGGAACAAGCCACTTGCAATTCACTTCGGGGGTCTTCTGTGTTCACATCCCGACCGCTGAACTCAGCTCTGCTGACCAGCTTCAAAGTGGCTGAGTTCCTTGTCAGTCATCCTGGCAGCTTGATTAGCTTTAGCCCAGTAGTGGGATGACCGGGTCAAGACCCCGGCACCCAGCTAGAAGTGATCGGTTTCCACCGAGTTGCACGTAGGTGTTTGTTTATTATCTCGTGGTTGTATATCCTGTACCTGCCTTGCTAGGTAGTCACACCCACGGGTGGTGTGCTGGACTTCGGGTTTAGGCTTAGTTATTATGGGCTCTGACTAGCCCCTAGCCTGACCCTGCTTCCGTCTCGTGTCCGTGACATCCTAGCACTGTACTGTACAGTAGTACAGTACAGTAGTACGGTCATCGTTTCACTGTTTGGGTTTCCGAGAGCATAAAGCTTGGGCCAGACACAAGTTATATGATCATCAGTTTGATTCCTAGCGAGCTTAGCCGGACAACGTATCTGTCTTCCTCGCAAAACGTAGCGAAAGAAGCCGTACTTCGCGTTTTAGGATGCTCGGCCGGGAGTGAGTACCCTTGCGGTACTAAACGATTGCGTAGCGAGATGTACAGAGATGAGTCTCCGCCAAGTTTTCACGCAAAGTTAACGTAAGTTAACGTTGCGTGATAGCGCGTTTGGCGTTATTCCATCCGTATTCGCGGATGTGAGCAAGCCGCGAAGGGGGTTCGCATTGCGGACTTCAAACGCGTTTTGGGCATCCGCGTTTCTGCGGATGCTCAAGACAGCGACTGAAACTAACTTCATTACATACTTATAAAGTGTTGGAGAGAGTTGCAGGTTGTTCGAACACTCATACGTTTGAGACTGCAAAACGTTTGTTCCAATTGTCCCGTTTATAGCGGTACAATGATGAAAACGTGCGGGGATCTTTACGCACGCGCTCATCATGTCCAATAAAAAAGTTCACTACGGAAAACACAATGAAAAGTATCATTACGAAGTTATAGGTCTTATAACTTCGGAATAATATCATAATCATAGGCTCACCGTAGCAGAAATATCAAGTTATTTCTTTGAAAGCGGTGCTTAGGACGCAACATCAGGCTGAAAAACAGAAAAGTCGAGAGTAGTTTCTCCAAAACACGGAAGGTGCGAGTCGCTTTTCCGACGTGGCACGTAGATTTAGTCGGCAGAGAGACGTCTCTCTCGAAAGCCGTCAAAAAAATCAGGCCTCCATTAGATCGAAGGATGCACAGTGCATGAGGCGACGGAAAGTCGACGAAAGATGCTTTATGTCACGCGATGTCAGGCCTTCTATAACTCGCCGACTCCAAAAACTCGGAAAAGTTGGAGCGTGACATTGCCTGACATGCCCGTCGGCCGACGTCGACCTACGTCGCCCTAGCCAATCAGCGTGCTGCGATCAAAGAAATAGTCGGCCGACTACCGAGTCCGTGACGTGACACCAAACCATAGAATCAGCCTCAGTCAAGAGTCATGAACTCATACTCATAGACACATACAGTAGAGCTCTAACTGTCGTCACAGGTCGCGACGGGTCAAAAAACCTGAACACAAAACAGCGAAATTGGCAAAGAACCGCAACCGTCGCGTTGGGTCAAGGGTCACAGGTTCTCTCAAGGATCGGTCCTCATTTTGTCTGTTAAAACAATTGAGGGCATGATTTTATGCGCGTTTCATATACGTCTGCCGTTCCAGATAGGTCCTGTATCACTACATATCACGGCTGGTTGGCAGCTTCGGCCGGATTGACACACGCGTACCAAGAGCAACAAACGGTCCGACCTCCAGCCGTTGTCCTTGATCGAGTTCTCGATAAATAAATTTAGAAATCCTGTTCGTAGTTCTTACAGCTATCATGTCTAGCACAACCTGTGTGTCGAACGTGTCTTCCGAGGGTGCAGACGACCAACCTCGCGAGGAAACATGGACGTGTGTTTTTGTTTCTAAAGTGGAAGAGGTATGTCTCACCCTCGCAAACCTCCCAGTATGCAAAGTTCTGGTGGAAGCTCAGGCACAATACATTTCAGCGCGGTATCGTTTGATCTCGGCGCGGCAACAGCAACCAAGGCACCTTCAAGCACACTTCTGTTTGCGTGAACCCTCCTCGTGCTCTTTGGTGGTGCGCGCAGGCGAACTGCAGCCCAGAAAGCCGTTTCGAGATACTCGACGTTATCGGGGAAGGAGCCTTCGGTACTGTGCGTAAGGTGGCGCATTTCATGCCTTTAGAAACGACAATCGCTGCCCTCGTTTAAGGCGATGCCTTGATTCTTTTTTGAAAGCGGGTGCTCAAAATCCATGAATGCCTTGTGGGGTGGCATATCAATCGTCCGCAGGTTTGCTAAGTTGTCTTGCGACTGTTTTGGACGACCTGCTCTGCGCCTGCACAAACATAGGAAAGTTTGACGTTCATACGTCGGTCACAGGTTGCGACCTTGCCTGTTCTCGCGGCGCTGACCGACTCCAGCTCTCTGCAGGTGTTCCCGAGGCCGGGGAACCAGCAAGTGTGCGAAGATGCCGCGAAGCAGCGCTGTTTCGCCTTGAAAAGTATTCCTATCAAGACGAGCGGAACGCAGGTGGACTGGATGAGAGAAGTGGAGATGGTAAAAAAGTTTGATCATCCCGGAGTGGTGCGATGCTACGACACTTTCTTCTCCAAAAACACGGAGCAGGAAGTCGAAACAATACATCTCCAGATGGAGTTCTGCGCCCGCGGCTCTCTGGAAGATTTGCTCGAACTCCACTCCAAAAGCAACACCCCCATTCCCGAGGAAGTGATCATTCGTCATTTCGTGTCCGTGGTAGAGGCCCTAGTGTACATCCACAAGGAGGGCTGTTTGCACCGCGACATCAAGCCTGCGAATATCCTGGTCACTGAAGACGGTACAACGAAAGTCGGGGACTTCGGGCTTGCGAAGAACGTCACGGTACGTGTGTGGCAATAAATAGGTGAATAAATAAATGAATAAGACGACCTTTTCAGGTTGCGTGGCTTTCATAAGAGGGCTCCGAGCCCTCTACGTGTGTGGCAGTGCTCCACTAGCCCGTCGCGCGCTGTTCCCGACGCTTCGCGCATCGCCCTTCTTGCTTTCGCAGGTCGTCACGGGTTTACCTGCCATCTCACTTCAAAGGCTTGCACGCAGGTATCCCCCGGCGAGACCTGCTGTGGCAGTTTTGACTACATGGCGCCAGAGTTTTTCAATGGGCACGGCAATCAGACTGAAAAAGTGGACATCTACAGCCTGGCCTGCGTGGTCTACAGGCTCTGCACCCTGGAGAAGCGCCCGCCTCCTAGAACGGATACTACAAATCCGCATATCCCTCTCCACTACTCAGGCTGGCTGAAACAGCTCATCATTCTCATGTTGCACCACGACGTCGCCGCGCGTCCCACAGCTTGCGAACTCCTCAAAACCATCCAGTACCAGCTCGGACAGTACTCCTTCAATGCCGATCCAGCGGCTGCAGCTGTGGTGCGCCTCGCTCTTGCAACTTCCAGTAGCCCTCTGGAGTTCGAAGCGGTTGCCGCCGGCACCCTCTCGCGGAGTGTCTACTGAGTTGCCGCCGGCACCCTCTCGCGGAGTGTCTACTGAGTTGCTGCCGGCACCCTCTCGCTGAGTATCTACTGAGTTGCCGCCGGCACCCTCTCGCTGAGTGTCTACTGAGTTGCCGCCGGCACCCTCTCGCGGAGTGTCTACTGAGATGGGCCCTCTGTGGAGGGTCAACAGCAAGCGAGCCCTGCCTTATATTGGTGACTCATCCACGCTGTTTGCTTTGTCCAAGGAAACCGTATTAAATAAATGGAAGGAGCATATTCAAGAAATCTTCTGTGATAATTCAGCCATTGGTTGTTTCTCTGTGTGCAGGACGGCAGCCCAGAGCAGCTGGCAACCAAAGCTGAGGCGCAGGTCAATCCTATCTCGCCGCCACCGCAGCTAACTGGAGCGGCGCAGGCATCTGAGGCCTCGGGGCTGGGCGCTGCGACCACTGCAGAGGACAGCGCCGCGGCTGGCCCGGCCACTGCGCCGCACACATCCTCTGCTTACGGTGGCGCAAACCCGGCACATCAAGGGTCGCTTGCTATGCCAGGCGTTCCTGAGGCACTCGTCTGCGTTCCCGCGGCTCCGCTGGACGAGAGATCTCAACCGCCAGTCGGAGATGTAGCGGAGGGGGAAAGCTGGGTGAACATCTCCACCACGATGGCAAAGGGGGAGGGGGCGCGCCGCACGTCGATGTATGACGAATCAGACGAGGACGAGGACGAGGGGTTTTCAGTAGTGAGCCTGGGCTGTGCGCGGATGGATCTCGCACGCGTGGGTGAGCTCATCGCGTCCTCGCAGGAGACGCTGACACACATCGCCGGCCGCGACGTCGTCATCCTCCTCGGAAAGACCGGCACGGGCAAGTCAACGCTCATCCACGCGCTGGCAGGGTGCTCCCTGCAGCGCCGCCAGCACCGCTCTGCCGAGGACGGCATCTGTAAGGACGTGTACGAGCCGAGTGAGGCGCTGCCGGGTTTCGCCATCGGGCACGACATGAAGTCCGAGACCAAGACGCTTCGGCATTTTGAGCGCCCTACGGCGGCGCCGGCGGCGGGGGACGCAGTAGTGTATTTAGACTCCGCAGGGTACGAGGACACCGCGGGCGTCGAGGTCGACATCGCCACCTCGGTGTCGTTCCGGAAGGTGGCGGACGTGTGCCGGAGACTCCGCTTCGTCGTTCTCATCAACTGCGCATCCTTCTTCGAGGACCGCGGCGGCGCGCTCCGCGGGCTCGTCAAACTGGTGTCCGCCATGGTCGGCCGGTGGGACCGGGAGGACTTCAAGCCCCACCGCTTCGCCTTCACCTTCCTCTTCACCCACACCGACATGCTCTACCGCATGTCTCGTACCCCCACGACGGCTGGCGGCGTGCCAGCTGGGGATGACCTTGACGAGGTGGAAAGGGGCTACGTGCGCGGTCTCCTCGAGGACACCCTGAAGGGGACCCCTCGCAAAGACGCGGCGGCGCGAAGCATTCTGAAGTGGATGATCCGCTGCCTGAAGCATTGTCACCCGTTCGTCGACGTGTTCCATCCGGAGCGCACCGACGCGGGCCGCCTCGCTCAATTGGTGGAGAGGTTTGCTCCTGAGGATGATGGGTTAGTCCACCCCGCCATCGGCCTGGACCCAGCGGCACCTCCTTGCGACGTGGTGCGCTGCGGGCTATCCCCGCAAAACGCCAGTGCCATAGCGCTCGAGCTCAAAGCGCTGCTGCAGGAGCTGCGGGTTGCCCTGGAGCACGAGCTCCTCCACGAGCTGGGGGAGGTGACGCGCGCACTTGCGCTCCTCCATCAGCACGTTCCCATCGAGGCGGTGGCCGACGCGTACAGAAGCGCCGCCGACGCCGTGGACGCTCGGGCGCGGAAGGTACTCGAGGAGGTATATGACACCGTTCAGCTCGGCACCTCTGTCACCGGCGATTTCAACGGGATGCTCGCGGCGCGGACGCTGAAGAACATTACGCTGCTGGGCAACTTGGCGCGCCTCGGCGTGGGCGATGCCTTACGGGCATCGGAGGAGCCGGAGGTGCTCGATTACCTCCGGACGCGCGTGGTGGCGCTCCAGCAGCTGCTGCGGGACGCGCTCGAGGAGTGCGAGGGGAAGACGGTGACGTCGCTGGAGGAGGCGGAGCGGTGCCTCTCAAAGCTGTGCGCATGGGGGGACGCGCGATCCGAACTCGTGGCCACCGCCGCTGCGGGCGTGGACCTACTGGAAGCCTTCGTGCAGCGCGCTGTTGCCTCCGCCGCCGAGACGGAGCCAGTCAGCGCGGCGGCGGCGGTGGCGCGCCTCGGGCTCGTGCGCGCCAGCCTCCCCAACTTGCGTGGCCTGAGGGTGGCTGCGGCAGGGGTCGAGGAAGCATACGCCGCAGTCGTAGTCCGGGTGCAGGAGGCCATTCTGACTTGGACCAAGGAAGCCACGGAGGCGCTCGCCGACAGCGGCCTTTTCCCTGGCGGCGCCTCGGAGAAGCCTGAGGGGTCGAGCGCGCAGAGCGAGGACATGGGCGCCTTGCGCACGCAGTTGGGGGTCTTCACGGAGCGCGCCCGGCAGCTGGAAGAGCTTGGGACCGCCCTGGATGCCGTCGAGGCATCCCCACAGCTCGCGGAGTGCGCAAGGCAAGCGAGGCGGGAGATGCAGACGCAGGCGCGGGCCATGGTTAGTCGCCGAGGCGACGCAGTGCGGAGCGCCATCGCGCAGGGCGTGGCCGCTCCGGCGCTTCAGCCCGCGATGCAGGCGCTCGCCTTGTCGCACGGCGCGCTGACGGAGACGCAGCGGAGGGAAGGCGGCGGGACTGAGTACGACGATGCCCGCAGCACGCTAGCCGCATTGCTGAAGCAGCGGCACACGCAGCTGTGCGCGCTGTGCGACCGCCAAGGGGACGGCAGCGTCGCCAGCGTCCCGGAGCGATCCTTGGCCGAGCTTGCCGCCTGTGCCTGGCTGGACGACCTGCTGGAGCCACGCGACCGGTTTGTCCGGGAAAGTGTCGGCGACGCCAAGGGGCAGTATGCCGCTCGCCTGGAGAGCGTTGGGAGCGCTCTTTCCTGCACCCTCGCGCGGTACTTGGGGGCGCCGCGGGAGCACCGCGGCGAGCTGGACGCGCTGCACGCCCAGCTGGCGCACATCGAGCACCTCGCCGCCACGCTCTCGCGATTCCCTGGCCAGGAGGGGTTGCCTGCAGGAGGGGCCGACGTCGAGCGCGCAACACAGAGCCTCGTCGATGAATGGTGCAGCGAGCAGTTGGCGTTGGTGCGCTTCCCGGAGGACGTCGGCGAGCTCGGGGACTTGGACGCGGCAGCGTTGGAGGCAGCGCTGGAGGGGTGCGAGGGGCTGAAGCGCTTTTTCGCGCGCGTGACGAAGCTCCTCGCTGACAAAGTCGGCAAGCAGCTGCAGAGGTACCATGAGCTGATCCAGGCGCTAATGCAGGCGGAGGGGAGGTACGAGACTAAGAAGGCGGTGCTGGACGCCATGGACGCGTGGAGGGCGCGCGGCCTGAACCAGCTGATGGCGCGCCTCCCGGAGCTGCACGGGCTGCAGCGCGCGGTGCGGGAGGACGTGGCCGCACTGGCGAGGAGGATCCGGACGGAGATTGAGGAGTCGCCTGACATAGAGAGCGCAGCGTCGGGGTTGGAGGCGCTTGCTTCGGCGCGGGCCGTGGATGAGCACGTGGGGGAGGCAGCCAGCGCTTCGCTCGCAAGCCTGAGCCATCTGGCGGATGTGAAGCGTGCAGGGCTCGACAAGGAGGTCCAGAGATGCATTGCAGAGTTTAAATTCGAGGCGATCGGAGGTCACCTGGGTCAGCTCGCGGGCGGGAAGGGCCCAGCAAAGCAGCTGCGGTTCCAGAGCATGATTGACGCGGTCCACAAGGCCGTGCTCTGCCAGATCGATGGCGCGAAGGCGGCAGTCGTGCGCGGGAGAGAGGCGGCGGAAGCAGTCCGGTCGTTGGAGAAGGCGGGCGACTCGATTGGGAAGCTGATGAAGCAGCACAAGGCAGTGGATCTGTTTGAGGAGGCTCGGATGATCAAGCAGCGCTCCCAGGAGCACTTTCAGCAGCTGCTCACGAGGTTGCAGTCCGCGCTGGAGGCGTCGGATTTTCTGGCCATCGACGTGGAGCGCTGCGCAGTCGAGGAGTACCGGGAGGGCGCGAAGCAGCTAATTAGCAGGCGGGCCGCCAAGCGCGCACGGGAGCAAGTTGCGCTGGCGCAGCAGAGCCTCGTAGATGTGAACATGCTGCTTGACGCCTTCGTCCAAAATGTCTCCAGTCGCAATCCCCGGAGTGACACATCCAAACTGCTGCCTGCCCTGAACCAGCTGAAGGCGGCAGCGAGCAGCTCAGCTCATCTAGCTCAGTTCTATGGGACCGCGGTTGGCAAGCTTAGAAAGGCTCTTCATGATGCACATCTCCGCAACGAGAAATCGGTGCATGCAAACCGGCTCTACTCCATCGCGGTGGAGATCTACACCTACTGGGTGAAGGAGTGGGACAAGGGCCTAAAGGAGCACTTCCCCGGCTTCGAGGTGGACATCACGGCGCAGCTGCAGGCTTTCCGGGATCTGGAGGAGCAGATGAACATCGCAAGCCGGGACTCCCTGATGGACCCAGTCCAACTGGAACAGAGGAGAGTGGCCCTACAACGGAATGCGCGTCGATGGCCGGCCATGATGAGCTGGATGTTTGGTTATGACGAGGACCAGGAGCGGTGCAGGGAGCTGCAGCTGCTCAATGACCACGTGGACCACGTCATTCACACCGCGAAGCGGAACCTGGACACGAGCAATTATGAGCAGCTGGGAAGGTACGCAGCTGCGCTGTGCCAGATCCAGCAGGGGATGGGCGAGTTCCTCACGGACGCCCTTTGTCGTCGGATCGAGGAGCTGCAGTTGGAGATGTGGGACACGCTGCACTGGCTGCGTGCTCAGCTGTCCTTGGCCCTCGAGAACAGCAATATCGATCAGTTTGAGATGGTGTTCCTGCAGTACAACGCTCTCGTGCAAGGCCTCGCGCCCGTGTACCCCGAGGTCCTGCACGGCTCTGATGGTCTGCACCTCGCCATGTGCCTCGACCTTGAGGGGAGGATTGCGGGCCTTGAACAGCAGCTGAGCCGCCTGCAGTTCAGCGCTGCGTGCGAGTCGGTGCGCACTCTGCGCAGCCTGGGGCATGTGCTCGTGGGCCCCTTCTGCGTCCATTACCGCGAGCTTGCGTTGGATGACCACTCGTTGAAGCAGATTAATACGCTGTGCGACGAGCACTTTGGCGGAGAAGCTGCGCGGCACTGCGCGGTGCTCGGAGTCGGACCCGACGCGAGCCGCGATCAGATTCAGAGAGCATACCGTCAAAAGAGCCTCGAAACGCATCCGGACCGTCCATCCGGGTCAACAGCGCAGCAGCAACGCGTGGAGCGAGCGAAGGAGGCGCTTTTGGAGGGCGGTCGTCCTGTCTCTAAGCCTTTCTCGGCGCAGCTCACGGATGTGCCGAGGAGGCTCGATGAGAAGGTGAAAGGCCTCTTGGAGATGCGTGATTACAACGGAGTGAGGGAGGTGCTGGTCGCATTGAGAGAGCTTCGCCTCCTGAACTGCATGGTGAACCCGTCGATGGATGGGGAGCGGACGCGCGCGCGGCTTCTTCAGGCTGTGGAGGATCACATTGTCGGCATCCGGGCGGAAATGCGAAGTCAGTGGGACCGGCGCAAGCTCCAAGAGGTGAACGATGGTTTCAGTACGCTCGCTGCTTTTGACAAGGCGCTGGGTGCGTTCTCAAATAGCGATGTGTACTTATGGAAATCGGAGATCGCAAGCAGCATCGAGGCCGAGCTTAAATCTCGAGTCGATCAAGCAAAGGCTTACCTCCACAGAGCTGCGACCGCCGAGGCCAACGTACGCGAGCTGGCGATGCAGCTTGTGTACCTGGGGCGCATCCTTGATGCGCTGCCCCATTTCACAGAGCTAGCCACGATCTCCATCAGCAACGTTCTTGAGGCGTGCCTCGAGCATGTGTGGGGCTTCACCTTCCTGTTCAAGCTCGGCATGGTGTTGCAGCAGGGCTCCGTCGGCGCCGTGGGCGAGGACGGCGAGGTGACATCGGAGGATAAGCGCATCGGACAGGTCCTTGTCAGCGAATTCAGGCACTTTAAAGATACGCAGACCATGATCTGGAACCAGGAGATTGTGCAGAAGGATGTCTCGGGGACTGTGGACGAGGTGGCCAGTAAACGGGTGGCAGCCAGCAATGGGGTGTATGCTGTGTGTGATGCGCCTGTTGGTAGAGGCACACTCTTGGCTGGATTCCAGGAGTACGAGGCGGAATACGACACTTGCTTTCAGATGTGGTGCGCCGGGCAGCTCGAGATGCCGGACCTTGCGGACATGGTGTGTGCCCAGGTGGCGCCCGTGAGTCCGTGCCACATTGCGGCGTGGACACGTGACATAAAAGATATGCTCCCGACCCTCCTCGGACGGATATTTGCGTACTTCACGATTCTGAAGTCGGGAGAGAGCTACAAGCGGCTGCGAGATGCAGGCGATGACCACCATGCGATCGTCGGGGCCACCGCACTTGCAAATGGGCAAGCAAGCGATGGGGGCGCTGGGGATGCTCGCGGGGAAGCAATGAACGTCGGCCACGTGCTTCTGAAGCCTCACAACATCCAGGTGCTTTCCGTGCTGCGCATGCTCGGGTACGACACGGACGACACGGATCTTGCCAGCCACCTCATGGACATCCGGACGGGCGAAGGCAAGTCCATCATTCTGGGCGCCTGCTCGACGCTGCTTGGGCTGCTTGGCTTCCGCGTGCGCTGCGTGTGCTATTCTCAGTACTTGAGCGATCGGGACTGCAGCCTGTTCAAAGATCTCTTCTTGGCTTTTGGCGTGTCTCGCCGTATCGTGTACAGCACAATTTGTCAGTACAGTTGTGCACATGTTAAAGAGCAAAGGGGGGATATATATAGGCTGACCGAAGCACTGTTCCGCGGTGGTAGCCTTGAGAATCGGCGCCCTCCCAGCCCGGTCGATGAGGAGATACTTTTGGTGGACGAGGTGGACGTATTCTTTGGCGAGGACTTTTACGGTCAAACAGATATCCGGTCGATTTTTCTCAGGGAACCTGAGATTCGAGACGTGCTCATACTGGTATGGCGGTCACGCACACTCCCCTGGGACCAAGTGGTGTGCGCGGTGAAGGCCTCGTCAGCTTTCAGGGCTTTGCACAGTAAATTCCCCACTTGGGCAGATTATCTCAACAAGGAGATTGAAAAAATGGCAAAAGACGTGTCCCATTTGAGATACCATGAATATAACTATAACCGCGGCTTGAACAGAATTGGGTACAAAGATATGGATGGCATGAGCTACAACACTACACTTGGTTATAAGACAGCCTTCGCATATCTGAACGAGGCAGAAAAGGGAAATCTGCGGAATCCTGAAGAGGCGCTTGAACACGGTCTGTCGATTAGCCCGATCGCTAGTGCTTTTTCGTACGCAAATTTGAAACCTGCGTGCATTCTGGGCGTCTCTGGCACGGTCAAAGTACTCCGGGAGTTTGAATGGCGCATCATGAACCGCTACGGCATCGAAGTCTACAGCCACCTACCTTCTGTGTACGGGGAAAGCAACTTCCGCTTCCTGAACCAGACGGGCCAATCAGCCATCACCGTCGAGCGCTCGAAAGAGAACTACTTCCAAGCGATTTCGCAAGAGGTGAACAAGGTGGTCAGTTCTGGACGCGCTGTCGTCGTCTTCTTCCAGGACTCGCGTTTGCTGGATGATTACGCGAAGTCGCCTTATTATCGAGGGAACTTAAACAGCAATCTGCTGCATGAGCGCCTGAGCGCGGAAGAGAAAGACCATGCCATCAAGAAGGCTGCAACCGCAGGGCAGGCTACATTTTCAACAGCCGTGTTTGGCCGGGGCACTGACTTTGTTTGCTATGATCCGAAGCTTCTGGATGCTGGTGGCGTGCACGTGATACAGGCGTTTGTGTCCCTGAGCAAGAGCGAGGAAGTACAGATTCAAGGGCGCACTGCACGGCAAGGTAAGTGCGGCACCTATTCTATGGTGCTGCTTGCGGGTAAGCTGTCTTCGGAGCTAGAGATTTCATCCGCACAGGCGTTGCAGCTTACGCCAGCAGCTCTATATGAATTAATTGAGCAGGCACGCCAGGCACAGTGCCACAGGGTTTTTGCCCAGATGGAGGCAGCTTTGCACAAGGCTGACAAGAAAGACAAACTCTCGCATGAATACGCCGACGCCTTGCTTACAAATGATCGAGACCTTGCAATTGAGAAATTCATGCAGCTTCAATGAAGGCGGAACTGCGAGCCTCTGGATACCACATTATCTATGAGCTTGTTGGGTCCAGATACATCTATCTGCAACAAGGTATATATTTGGGAATGATGCACGATATAATACGTAGCTTTCGATTCCTTACTTGGTGCCTGCAAACTTCTACGCGAAGACCTTCGTAGCGAACGATGCAAGTCGTCAAGCATGCTCTTGTCGTTGAAATGCTGGTGTATGCCCAACCGTATTGGCATGCCGCATGGGCCGGTTATTAACTCTACATCTAAGTGTAAATTGTGTAAAAACCCTAAAACTCAAATGATATTAATGAAATGGTGCGCGCACACGCAATGGTGCAGTGCTATTACAGCAATCCAATGACATGTCGCATGTTTGCAACATCAACCACATGTACACTACTTGTCTGGGTGGAGGGGGAGCTGATCAACCATTTGTGATTTCGTCCCATAAGTCTCTAGATTTTAATTCGAAAGTTCCCTTCGCGAGATCTCCGTATATAGTCCGGTCGGTAAATCACGTTCTTTGCGCGAACCGGGAGTCTTGGTGTAGGCCCCTGTTACAGACCAGAGATCCATAGTCCAGAGCAGCAGAGTTATGACTGAGTACAGTCCATAGTTGTAGGTATAGCACCGTTCGGGGTTTAGGTTTGTTATCATAGTACTTCTCAGTCTATCGATAGTTCTTTAGCTTATCCATATATAAACATAGATAGCTTGACTATCATGCAAGCAAGAAGGCTGAACACAATGATATTGTCCGACTGTGATTGGGTGGCAGTAGATAGTGAAATAACCCGATAGTCTATTGCCTAGTGTATCGATGGATACTGTGTGATAAACCGATTAACACACAGTTGAATAGCAGGCGCATCAGTCCGGTACCCGTGGTTTTAACATTACTTCAACTGGAGCTCATCGCTGAAAAAAACGTGTCATCCCTCAAACTTTGAAAATGATGCTGCCCAAATGTTCACCTCCTTTGCCCTCTATGCGGAGACGAATCGACGGGTATATGCGTTGTGCTCACCAATGCGACTTGTTGTTTCTATAACTAGTGAGTAAGCTTCATGATAATGAGGGCTCTTGATCAGTGCGTAAGCAGTGCGCATCGATGGATGTCCTGCTCATCAATATGACTTATGGCTACATGATACACAACGCTAAGCAACCCGATACGAGGATTCAATAATCATACGCATAGTTGTACACAATTATGATACCTAGGTCGATACATTGTGTCGACACTGTGATTGTGTTTCACATAGTATATGCCTTATCCATGTACAAACGCATGTACTATCCATAAATATGTTCAGAGCATTTGCTTGCAGAATATGAGTTCAATAACTGCTAATGCATGTTCTTAAAGAGCCATTACGGTATCAATAAATGTCTGAATGGAACGTCTCTTATTCCTCGGTTTGGCTTGACCAATTATCGCCTCGGTCGCTGGTGGGGCTCCTTCTTGTGTGGCTAAGCATGACGTCACGCTTGTGCACAGAGAACGCATCATCTCGTTTCGATCTCCACAATCTAAATGCAACAACGTGCTGACAGTGGCTAAACTGGCCTGCTTAAATATCCCGGCATAATTTGCTCTGTGCGCTCTCACTTGGTTCTGATGCTGGCTCAGAGACTGCAAGAAAGTCCACATCCCCCTCAGCTCTTCATCTGATGCTTCAATCAGCCAGTTAAAGATGAATGGGAAAGCATCTAGAAGTTGATGGAGGAATACAGATGCAAAACCATCGTGGTGAAGCTGAACACAGTACTCTCTCGAGCTGAGATGATGTCTGGCATGAATGGATTTTCCGAGTTCACGAAATACAGGTGTCCATTTAGAGCTTGTCTGGCTGCTGAGCCATGCCTGTCCATGCCCAAGTCATCCCCTTTCTCACACCCTGCTCGTTTCCAGACACAGAAACAGTAAACTGCAACCGCATAATCGCATTTCGCGTACACGGCGAGCATCCTTTATGAACCAACGAAAGCCGAATACAGATGGTGCATTGCATAGGCATCCAAATATTCAACACATCTTTGACATTGCTCACACATGCGTGCACACAGCGAGTGCCATGAGACACGCTAATCGGATCCAGCCCACATCCATCCCAGTGGATAAGATGTACATGCAGGACCAGGGCGAGGCTGTGTCAAGATACCACATTCACCAACTATAAGAATGGCAGCATGGATGGCAGCATGGCCTGTGGACATGAATCACTGCCGGGTACGCAACATCGCGCACCAACTCCTGGGTCACAGAGTCACACACATGAGGACGCGCGCGTGACAGGACATTCACATTCTAGGTCTCTCACAGTCGCTGCCGCAAATCCCAAAAGCAAGAAAAGGGACGCTTTGCGGACAGTGAACGCATTTTGTATTTTTGCAAATGGAGGGCATCCGCTGCATTATTGCCAACGTATCCAATGGTGAACTGTGCAATCCTCTCCCCGGCTGCGTATCGAGAGAAGGTGGATGAGTTTTGTGGAGATGTGTTCACCGCGATGAGGTGAAGGCACCCGTGAAACCCCATCAAACGACACGGCAGCACACCCAGACATTTATGCGAGTAAAGGAACTCCCGTAACCAGGAACCTCCTAAGTCCCTCTCCAGAAAACGAGAATGGACACTCAGAAAGTGAGATTGCAATCAGCTGTTGCTGGTATGCGCAAAAGGCAGCTCTCTTCAACAGTCACCGCCATGCAGACCGATCTTGCTTGTGTCCGTTGCAACGGCTACCGTCCACATGCACTGAAATGTGCGACAATTCAAACACTGTGTGTGTGTGGCTTATCCTTGGACCGATTCCTTTGGCACCACGTAGCCACAGAAGATCGGCTGCACCATGTGCCCACACCGGGGATCAAAGGATTCAGCACACACGTTGGGACACTTATCCGGATTGTCCGGAGCTCACGAGTGAAGAATGGGACCCCCTAAGCCTCACTGGGTCACCTGCCTGAACCCCTGTGCAACTACATTACCGGCGCACTGCTGCTAGGTCTCCGAAGCCGGTTCACTTTTGCCCCCCGAGCTGCTCGAGCCATCTCCTTCAAGCCTACGCTCGGGACCATCCCCTGCTCTCTACCTGCCCTAAAGCCTGGTCTCAAGAGAGCTTATCACCCATGACGCGACTGGTATGCCAAAGGGCCGGAATGATAAACGGAATGATCGTCCCAAGAGGCTGGAATGATAAACCGAATGATCGTCCTTCCCGCCACTGATCTTGCGCGCCCGCCACTGATCTTGCGCGCCCGCCACTGATCTTGCGCGCCCGCCATTGATCTTGCGCACCCGCCATTGATCTGCGCGCCCGCCAACGATCCTGCGCGCCCGCCATTGATCTTGCGCGCCCGCCATTGATCTTGCGCGCCCGCCATTGATCCTGCGCGCCCGCATTGATCTTGCGCCGCCACTGATCTGCGCGCCCGCCCACTGATCTTGCGCGCCGCCATTGATCTTGCGCCCGCATTGATCTTGCGCGCCCGCCATTGATTTTGCGCGCCCGCGACGATCTGCGCTCGCCATTGATCTTGCGCGCCGATCTGCGCGCCCGCCATTGATCTTGCGCGCCCGCCAACGATTGCGCGCCCGCCATTGATCTTGCGCCGCTATTGATCTTGCGCGCCCGCCATTGATCTTGCGTGCTTATTGATCCGCCATTGATCTTGCGCGCCCGCCATTGATCTTGCGCGCCCGCCACTGATCTTGCGCGCCCGCCATTGATCTTGCGCGCCCGCCACTGATCTGCGCTTGCAACCCTCCCTTGCACTGGATACCCCGCGAGGAAGCTGCAAACTTGAGCAATGCGCTCCACACTTGCCTTGCAACTGTCATTCTGCACCGTTCCTACTTGGGGTCCCATACCCACATATGTCTGTGTGTCCCAAGCCCTCCCGGTGGCTGATAATTCACCAACCGCTCGTCACCTTCCCGACAGCTACTCATCACTGTTAGTTCCGTCACGGCCAACAACTTCGCCCCGTGGGCAGGGAAGCTGATGAGACACCGTATGCTGCTGTGCAACCGGTTGCAAGTGGTCCTCGCTGCCGGGATGGCCCCCCGGGCTTTGAGGGGCCTGGCATGCGTCACCTACGCCCTCTGGGACCCGCGATAGGAGGTCATCCTAAAGAACATCGAGGAAATTCCAACTCGTCGAGGGGGGCCACTGGGGCTCTATTCGAGGGGGAGATTGGTGCCAGGCGTCTCACTACTCTGCCAAGATGTCCTGGACGCTCGAGGCTGATTGGCTGGGCCTGCTTGCGCCCACGGATGCCTCGGCAGTACCTGGTCCTTCACCTGGTGTGTGCTTATCCTTGGACTGATTCCTTTGGCACCACGTAGCCACAGAAGATCTACTGCACTATGTACCCACACCGGGGATCAAAGGATTCCTTTTAGGCCTATCTTGCACCTATCCCTTTCACCCCTGATCCTTATCCCTTTTACACCCTTCCCCGCTTCACAACTTCCCTTTGCTAGACTCCTTGATCATTCAACCGCTCCCCTTCTCGCCTTAAGGCGGCTTGGCCACCTATCCTGAGTCTTCCGCGACACCCGGCAAAGACGCTGCTCCCTCTCTCTTCAAGTGTCGACTCGATGACGTCGTGGTCTCCAGGATGCACTTGTCTTGACACCCCCTCCCTTCCAGTGAGCTCCTTGCAGGGATATTCCACGATGACTATACATCGTGGAATTGTTTTGAAGTTGGCGGTCATAGATACTACCTGGCACAATACATGCACTACTTTTGCATATGTATATATGTACGTAAACGTATACGTCGTATGCATATAGATGTGCCCAGATGAAGTATATAAACATGCTTGCTGGCAAGGTTTGCTCCGCACATCAGTGGGACTGCGCGTGCGCCGTTGACAGACAAGCCGTAACGGACACCTTTGGGACTGAGACTGAGACTGCGACTGTGGTGAGTGAGGGACCTCACCTGCAACACATGTGGCTTGAGCAAATCGAGCAGCTTGTGACATGCATCCTTCTCAGCAGCCATGACGTCGATGCTGGTGAATTTCATCATCGTCTTGAATTCTGATTTGAAATCTCTGAATTTGGTGCTTTTAACTTTTATCATCGTCTTCAATTCTGATGTGAAACCTCTGAATTTGGTGCGCTGCTCCGCAAAAAACTTAGAGCCGTGCATTTGCACAATAATGCTGCGTGAGCGTGAAGTGCGGGGATTTACACAGACACTATCCGAGCGATCGCAATTCACATCAGATAGCTCAGCGCATTCGGGCAAGCTCGCATCCTGCTGCTCGAGCAATGTCGCTAAGCAGCAATTCATCAGCCGCGTATAAAGAACGGACTGCTCTTCAAACTTCCGGCTGCCCTTGCCGACCCAAACCGTCAGCAGTCCAGCTTGGGACAACTTTTCCAACGAGTACAACAGATCTTTAATTTGGAATTTCACGCGAGCCTCATTCGCTAAGGGCAGGTACACGTATGACAGGAGCAGCTCCATGAACTCGTAAGCCAGGTGGTCAGGCATCAGGAAGTGCCATATCTCCATCATCTCCTCTCGAGAGAGTCCTTGCATCTCGATGCGGGCTCCGCCACTCTGCCCCTGCATGCTCTGGATCCCGACAATGGCGTCCCTGACCAGGACCTCGCAGTACAGCACCGACGCGCCATGCTGCAGGGCCGCCGAGCTCAGCCTCGGCCCCGCCTCAGTCTCATTCATCTCCAGCCCTTGGTAGCACATGCGGAGGCTGCTATCGGTTTTGAACATCCTCGAGGGCCTCTCGTGTAGTTCATTCGACGGCGAGGATGCGCTGGAGGCCTCATCAGCGGCGCACGCCAGCTCATTGGATGTTTCCCCTGCAGTGAACGTCTGAAGGGCCCGTTGAAATATCCTTGCAGCATGCCATTCCTTGAGCTCAGGAAGCACACCGTCGTCGAGTGGTACCACGAACGCCACGAACTCCTCCTGCGTCATGCCGCCTGCCGTGTCCTCGCTTAGGGCATGCAGGTGCTGAACTACCGTGTGGAATCGATGCTCGTATGCCGCCATGTCCTCTGGCAAGCTCCTGTACAGTTTCTGGAACGCCTCCTCCCGCCGGCACAGCAGGTCGTGTCAGATATGCCAACAGATGCGGAGGATCGTCTCAAGTTCTCCCTGAGGCAAAATGCTTTGCAACTGCTGTCATTTTTCTGAGAAGTGTCAGAGCGGACCTGAGAGACGTGAGTGGACATGCATCTGCAGATATGAGTAGATCTGATATCTGATACGTGGCTGTTCAAGTGCCCGCACCTCCAGCAGGACATCTCCAGCATAAAGTCACATGTTTAGATCAGGTTACACCGGGTAACCCTACGATGACAGCCAGCACTCTATGAATCTCGCACCTTGATTCGAGAGCATATCATCGATAAATGATTCGAAATCGAACTCGAGGGTGGCAGGGCTGGGTGGCACCTGCTTCACACGAAATCTGCACTTCTTTTCGTACAGATCTCGACCGAAAATCAGAATTCCGAACATCATCGGGAAACCACTTGCGCAGTAGTAGTAATTGGTCCACTTGGCAATGCTGATCGCGTGGTCCTCCTGGAAGTAGAACACGCACCCTGCGATCACTATGATGTACAGGCCGGTGAGACTGAGGCCGTCCATCACGTTGACGAGGGGATCCACAAACGGCCGAGCAAAGAAGTGACCGACGATGAAGATGTGAAGACATATGAGTGACCAAACGATCTGGACAACAGGCTCCCTGTCCACCCCACGGTGCAAGCCTCGTCAGTTGGCGGTGCGCCCCCCGAATGCACGGCGCCCGGCCACACACCTGTTCTAACCAGCCTGCAGCTCGTCGCAGTCGCTGCATAACCCAGCGTGCTCGAATGCGGGAGCTACGCGGTCAGCGCCGGGGTTCGGGGAAGGGCCTCCAGCAGCTTCCTATGGCCACGCCTGCCGCCGCCCACGGCCTGGAGAGATGGCCTCCAGCTTTGGCTCATCTCCGGCTTCACGGCTCCAGGATCTTTGCTGTAAGGCAGTGACTTCATCCAAAGCCAAACCGGAGAACACCTCGGCGCCACTGTGCTCACCTTGTGAGGCCCCGAGACATCCAACTGGCAGTGCAGACCGCTGGAAGAGCAGCACGCGCGCGGATTTCTGCGCTCACCTTGTGAGGCCCCGAGACATCCAACTGGCAGTGCAGACCGCTGGAAGAGCAGCACGCGCGTGGATTTCTGTGCGGGTTCAGTCCAGGTAGGTGTCCCGAAGTGTGTGCTGAACCCTCTGATGCCCGGCGTGGGGACATAGTGCAGCCGACCTTCTGTGGCTATCTGGTGCCAAAGGAAATTGGTCCAAGGAAAAGCCACACTCACTGAATGGCATGAGACCCGCCGACAAAAGCCAGCCCGCCATCATCCCAGTGGATGTGAGGAGCAAATCAGGAGCAGGGCGGGGCCGTGACAAGATACCACCAAATCATACATATTCCCAACCCAGATGCAACGCAGCATGGAAAGATGATACGATGTGACCGATCATCGCCCAACAATCGTTGGTCTCTGGGTTACGGAGTAAGCGCACCCTGCTGGGTAAGCCACACACTGAACGGCATGAGATCGGCCAACAAAAGCCAGCCCATCATCATCCCAGTGGATGTGAAAAGCAAATCAAGAGCAGGGCGGGGCCGTGACAAGATACCACAAACTCATACATATTCCCAACCCAGATGCAAAGCAGCAAGGATAAGCACACACACTGAATGGCATGCGATCGGCCAACAAAAGCCAGCCCACCATCATCCCAGTGGATGTGAGAAGCAAATCAGGAGCAGGGCGGGGCCGTGACAAGATACCACAAACTCATACATATTCCCAACCCAAATGCAAAGCAGCATGGAAAGATGATACGATGTGACCGATCATCGCCCAACAATTGTTGGTCTCTGGGTAACGGAGTAAGCGGACCCTGCTGGCATGCCCCCCAGTGGCTCCCGGTCGATGGATGGATGGATAAGCCACACACGCACAGCTCCCGTCTGCGGAAGGGGTGGCCAAACAGCCTCGACCTATCTATCACCTGAACGTCCAGGACATCCTGACAGAGGCAGATGGCCCCTTGTCGCCGGGTCAGATTGCTGGGTTTGGACCCTACCCGGGGCAGCACTCCGCAGGGCAGGCTCGCAGAGGGGGCGGCGGCACGTGGCTTGGCCGGGTTGGTGACCCGAGACCGGGAGTGTGCTCCGCGGCGATGGATGGAGGGTGGCGAAGCTTCTGCTCACACGCAGTCTCTTCAAGGTGGTGGTGGGTTGCAGCTGGCAGACAGGGTGATGACACATCTTGGGGGAAGCATGACAAGACTTGGCAGCTTTGGAGGTGACCTTCCCTCAGGCGTCCCCTGCGAGCCTGGCGCCACCTGAGCTCGCGCAGGGAAACGGGAGGCCGGGCAAAGCTGAAGCCCCACGGGAGTCAGGGCGCCCGTGGATCGCACTTCCAGGGGCCGGTGATTGGTCAAGGGCGGTGTTTGGTGCACTGCAGCCGCTCGCAGTGTGCTCGGACCGGTTGAACTCCGAGCAGGATGCGGCGGCAGCTTCCTTCGATGCGGATTGCTCTACGGTCACAAGGGAATACCCACACTCTCGAGCCAGCTAAGCCAGCGTGGAGCCGCTCGAAGCCCTTGCAGCGCTGCACTGCGCCTCCGCAAGCAACCTCGCGGATGCTCTAGCCGAGGCGGTCCAGAGAGCATCACATCGCCGCTTGCACGTTAGATCAAGGGTGAGCTCACACACTGAACGGCATGAGATCGGCCAACAAAAGCCAGCCCACCATCATCCCAGTGGATGTGAGAAGCAAATCAGGAGCAGGGCAGGGCCGTGACAAGATACCACAAACTCATACATGTTCCCAACCCTGATGCAAAGCAGCATGGAAAGATGAAACGATGTGACCGATCATCGCCCAACAATTGTTGGTCTCTGGGTAACGGAGTAAGCGGACCCTGCTGGCATGCCCCCCAGTGGCTCCCGGTCGATGGATGGGACCTGTTGGTCCATGGTTATGTCATGAATGCAGTCACACCACACAGCATGGACACCCCATGTCAAAAAAAGGAAACATGCGGGCACCTAAGTGCTCCCCACAAAATTCAAGGGAGAACACAGAAGTTGTACATCACCACCTTCTGCCTCTCCTCGCAGCACGACAGACGAATCTACCGAGCTCTCCAAGGGGCAGTGCCCGCCAGAATGGCACCACAGGGATAACCGCCTCCCAAAACCCACTTCCACCCGGCGGCCGTCCCCGTTCACAGCGATCCGCAGTACTTCATATCAAGGTCAAAGAACGCAAGTCCCCCGGCATGTGTAATAACCATGAGCACTGTACACGGAGAGGGAGCTAGCGTCAGACGAATCCAAGACACTCCCAAAAAGCGAGCCGCAGACGAATCCCCGACGCACTCAAAGAGGCAGTACCCATCAGAAGGGTACCACAGGGACAGCCACATCCCATCATCCAAATCATTCCAGTGGCCGTCCCCGTTCACAGCGATCCGCCAGTACCCCATAAAGTGGCTGTCGATCACCAGTCCCCCGGCAGGTGAAAAAGCCCCAAGGCACTGGACATAAATAGAGCCAGCCGCAGACGAATCCCCGACGCCCTCAAAGAGGCAGTACCCGTCAGAAGGGTACCACAGGGACAGCCACATCCCATCATCCAAATCATTCCAGTGGCCGTCCCCGTTTACAACGAGATGTCAGCACCCCATAACGTGGCTGTCAACCACCAGTCCCCCGGCAGGTGAAAAAGCCTCAAGGCACTGGACATAAATAGAGCCAGCCGCAGACGAATCCCCGACGCCCTCAAAGAGGCAGTACCCGTCAGAAGGGTACCACAGGGACAGCCACAATCCCATCATCCAAATCATTCCAGTGGCCGTCCCCGTTCACAACGAGATGTCAGCACCCCATAACGTGGCTGTCAACCACCAGTCCCCCGGCAGGTGAAAAAGCCCCAAGGCACTGGACATAAAAAGAGCCAGCCGCAGACGAATCCCCGACGCCCTCAAAGAGGCAGTACCCGTCAGAAGGGTACCACAGGGACAGCCACATCCCATCATCCAAAGCACCCAAGTGGCCGTCCCCGTTAACAGCGAGATGCCACAACCCTATGGCGAGACGTATTCCCGGTCAGCTATGATGGCCCGAACTCCCACCCATTCGGACCTGGCACAAGGATAAGCATACACTGAACGGCATGAGATCGGCCAACAAAAGCCAGCCCATCATCATCCCAGTGGATGTGAAAAGCAAATCAAGAGCAGGGCGGGGCCGTGACAAGATACCACAAACTCATACATATTCCCAACCCAGATGCAAGGCAGCATGGAAGGATGATACGATGTGACCGATCATCGCCCAACAATTGTTGGTCTCTGGGTAACGGAGTACGCGGACCCTGCTGGCATGCCCCCCAGTGGCTCCCGGTCGATGGATGGGACCTGTTGGTCCATGGTTATGTCATGAATGCAGTCACACCACACAGCATGGACACCCCATGTCAAAAAGGAAACATGCGGGCACCTAAGTGCTCCCCACAAAATTCAAGGGAGAACACAAAAGTTGTACATCACCACCTTCTGCCTCTCCTCGCAGCACGACAGACGAATCTACCGAGCTCTCCAAGAGGCAGTGCCCGCCAGAATGGCACCACAGGGATAACCGCCTCCCAAAGCCCACTTCCACCCGCTCACACACTGAACGGCATGAGATCGGCCAACAAAAGCCAGCCCACCATCATCCCAGTGGATGTGAGAAGCAAATCAGGAGCAGGGCGGGGCCGTGACAAGATACCACAAACTCATACATGTTCCCAACCCTGATGCAAAGCAGCATGGAAAGATGAAACGATGTGACCGATCATCGCCCAACAATTGTTGGTCTCTGGGTAACGGAGTAAGCGGACCCTGCTGGCATGCCCCCCAGTGGCTCCCGGTCGATGGATGGGACCTGTTGGTCCATGGTTATGTCATGAATGCAGTCACACCACACAGCATGGACACCCCATGTCAAAAAGGAAACATGCGGGCACCTAAGTGCTCCCCACAAAATTCAAGGGAGAACACAGAAGTTGTACATCACCACCTTCTGCCTCTCCTCGCAGCACGACAGACGAATCTACCGAGCTCTCCAAGAGGCAGTGCCCGCCAGAATGGCACCACAGGGATAACCGCCTCCCAAAACCCACTTCCACCCGGCGGCCGTCCCCGTTCACAGCGATCCGCCAGTACTTCATATCAAGGTCAAAGAACGCAAGTCCCCCGGCATGTGTAATAACCATGAGCACTGTACACGGAGAGGGAGCTAGCGTCAGACGAATCCAAGACACTCCCAAAAAGCGAGCCGTAGACGAATCCCCGACGCACTCAAAGAGGCAGTACCCATCAGAAGGGTACCACAGGGACAGCCACATCCCATCATCCAAATCATTCCAGTGGCCGTCCCCGTTCACAACGAGATGCCAGTACCCCATAAAGTGGGTATCGATCACCAGTCCCCCGGCAGGTGAAAAAGCCCCAAGGCACTGGACATAAATAGAGCCAGCCGCAGACGAATCCCCGACGCCCTCAAAGAGGCAGTACCCGCCAGAAGGGTACCACAGGGACAGCCACATCCCATCATCCAAATCATTCCAGTGGCCGTCCCCGTTCACACACACACACACACCGTTGGATCAAGGGTAAGCTCACACACCGTTGACAGAAGACGCAGATGGCCGCGAAGACGAAGCGGCGGAGCAGAAGCATGATTGACCACCAGATCCACTCGAGCCGGTAGGCCTCGTACATCCACCCGAACTTGGCCGTGAAGCTTGCCTCCCCGAGCACGGCGTGCTTGGTGCCAAAGTACAGGACACCCACGTGCCACGCAGGAATGCCAAAGACATAGACCACCAGCCCCACGACTGAGAGGGCCAAAAAGTGGTAGTGCGCCGCGTTCCAGCACTCAATATCGGGGGAGGCCTGCATGTAGTACAGCTCGTCCCCCATCTTGAAGCACATCCAGGGTTCGAAGCAGGTCTTGCACAGCTGGTGATACATGATCGACTGCACACCACCTCCCCTCGCACCAGTCGGAAGCCCTGGAAAACGGTGGCGGCGGACACAGACAGACATAGGCATACCCCAGGGATCACTGCGATGCTCCAAAATATGAAGGTGTGAAAACAGTGCGGCGCCAGGTGGCGCATGGCAAAGGCACGCTCCACAGACTTTCCACAGAGCGCCCCTGCCCAAACACCGAACCCCAGCATCACCCTGGAGACACCCCCGCGTATCAGCCCTCCTGGAGTCATCCTCTCGGATGAGGGGTCCGCTGAATATCTGTCTTTGCGCGACCCGCCAGCCCGAGGAACTCCCAGCCTGCAAGGGTTGTGAGGCCAAGGCACCTGGAGCAGCAGGACAGCAGCAATCCTCGTCCGGAAAACATGCAAGGTGGCACAGTCCTTCCCCAAGATGGACAGCTCCGTGGACCGTGCGATTTGGTACTTCCTGATGATGTACAGGAAGGAAACAATGAGGCAGAACACCGCGGGCATCGTGAGCTGGATGTGAAACATATTCCGGTAAGAGAAATGCTCGAATAGGCACTGGGGTTTCATGAAGTCTATGTCGAAGTCTAAGACATTCATCGCCTGCGCCCATGTATCCAGAGAGCTCGGCCAGCCGAGTTTGAAGCTGTGCACCATGGAGTTCATCTGGATGTGCAGCAGAAAGATGTCCAGGGAGGTGAACACCACGCTGAGGTACACCGCCACAAAAGTCCACAGCGCGACAAGCGCCGCGCCGCCCCCCACGTTCAACAGCAGCTTGGCAGTGTAGCTCGCGGGGCACTTGGTGCACTCCCCGCCCAGTTCGTAGTACCCGCTTGCACATCGATGGCATAGCCGCCCGGTGTGCCTCATGCTGCAGTAGCCAGCGGTCAGCTGCAGCGCGGCGGCGGAAGAGCCAGCGGCATCGATGGTGGCCGTGTGGATCACGATGGCGGTCTCCCCCTCACGCACCGTCAGCGCACCTCGGCAGGAGTCCTGCGCCTCGGCACCAGGCGCAAAGTCACCACTATGTCTGGCTGCCCTGCCTGATTAACCAGCAAAGGGGGCGCAATCGAGAGCGCCTTGGGTTCCCACTAAGCAGGGAGGTGAGTTGCAAACTGCCCGCAAGGGCATCGCACCAGCATCCGCTGTGGCTTCTCGCCATGCAGCGTGTCGCGCTCTCGCCACGCAGTGTGGTACATCTCTCATCACACAGCGTGGCGCGCCTCTCTTCGCCGCCTTGCGTCGCACCTTGTGACTGCACATGACGAAGTGATCCTCGTATCCTGCCGCCTCGTTGCGGACGTACCCGGCTGCGGGGTAGGGAAACGGTGAGGTACCCATCTCACAGTTACAATAATCTGTGTAGTAGAGTGCGTCGAAAGCTTCCAGCCTGTCCAGCCCTTGGTCGAGGGATGTGAAGGATCCCGCTGCGCAGTGGCAGCACACGCCACCCGTCGGGCACACCTGTGCCTGTACGCCTGGAAGGCCGTAGTACCCAATATCCGGGAGGCAGTCCTCCGCCGTGCCTGCAGCCGTTACAAGGAAATCTGCCGTGCCGATCAAGTGAAAGTGGGTGTGGTTGGGGCATGGCGTGCAAGCGGCAGAGCCGAGGGCGCTCGTGAAGGTGTCCATCTCACACCTCTTGCAGTTCGCCTCCCTCTCCTCGTCCTGCGCCGAGCGCCGCCCCCGTGGTCAACACCAGGGCGTGTCAGCACCTGATAGGCCCTGCGGGGAGTGCTGCCGGTGACCCGCGCCCGTGCATCGCCTCTGTGTTTGCTGCAGTCTGCTCCGGAGTTCTGCCCCTCGGTGCAATATCCACAGGCCACAGATAGGTTGCTCTGGACAAAAGCGCCTTGCGCTGCCCGCCGCCTGAATCGCGCTTTGTGAGGTGTGGCCAAAAACGAGTACTCTTCACAGGTGGCTCCATCGTGAGAATGCAAGGATCCTCGACCAGCATGCGCCGTCTATGAGAACCCCGTAAGCGTGCGTGGCACGGGACAAGATGGCGAACGGCTGCATCGAATTTGAGAACGAACTCACCGCGAAGTAGCCATGTGGGCAGGGAAGGCATCCCGTAGATCCGCTGACGTTCTGAAAATATCCGCGGGCGCACCAGTCGCACTGCACCGGTCGGCCCGACAGAGCGCTGTATCTGTCATCGTCATCAGAGCCGCCACCAGCATGCACGGTCAGTCCCCTTGACAGCACCTGGTAGCTCCTTTGCAGCAAGCCAGAGCGTACTGAGCCCTCAGATCATAGATCGTACGAACCTCGGTCAGGATGGAAACACAAGCAGGGAGGTGCCTTGGAGGAAACGTTCAGACCGGCGCGCGCAGCGCAGCGGAGGCAAGCGGCGGGCACTCGAGCGCCCACGTCAGGCTCGGGGCACCACAAGAATACTGAGCCCCACCAGCCAGGCTTGGGGGCACCCCACAAGAATGGCAAAGCGGCCCACTGTCAGGCTCTGGGCACCACAAGAATGGGGCTGGTCCACACAGGCTTGAAGGAACTGCCACAAAGATCGGGCAGTGAGCCGGCCCGAATGGTCAGGCCTGGGGCACCCCACAAGACCGGTGGAGCGTCCCAATGTCAGGCCTGGGCACCCCACAAGAATGGGCGGAGGCCCACGTCGGCCTGGGCACCATGCAAGAATGGGCGAGCGTCCACTGTCAGGCTCTGGGCAAATTTGGGCCAAGAATGGGTAAAGCTGGCCCATCGGCTAGGCTCTGGGGCACTTAAGGCAAGAATGGCAAAGGCCCACGGCAGTTCGGGCACCACAAGAATGGGCGGAGCGTCCACGTCAGACCCTGGGCACCACAAGAATGGGCGGAGCAGCCCATCGTCAGGCCTGGGCACCATTGAAGAACGGGCTGGAGCGCTCCATCAGCAAGCTCAGGCTTTGGGGGCACCACAAGAATGGGCAAAAAAGCGGCCCACGCCAGGCCTGGGCACCACAAGAATGGGCTTGAGCAGTCCACTTACCAGGCTCGAAGTAACTACAAGAATGGGTGGAGTCGTCCTAATGTCAGGCTCCGGGGCAACTTACAAGAATGGGCAGGAGCGTCCACGCCAGGCTCTGGGCACACTAAGAATGGTGGAGTCATTCCTAATGGCCAGGCTCAAGCACCATTTCAAGAATGGCGGAGTCAGTCCACGTCAGGCTCTGGGCAATCATAAGAATGGCGGAGCTGGTCAGGCTCAAGCACAATGAAATGGACAGGGCGGCCCAATGGCCTGGCACCACGAGAATGGATGAGGGCGTCCACTGTCAGGCTCTGGGGCACCACAAGAATGGGCAGGGCGTCCACGTCAGGCTCGGGGCACCACAAGAATGGGTGGGGCGTCCACGTCAGGCTCGGGGGCACCACAAGAATGGGCGGAGCGTTGCAGAGTACTTACTCGCCCTTCTCGCAGGGAAAGCAGTTGGTCTGGCCCTCCTTCGTCTGGTAGCTCCCCGGTGAGCACTCCTCACACACCCGACCATGCTCCTCCGTATTCGTCTGAAATGTGCCTGATACAGACCGCCGGTGGCCGTGCCAAATGTTGTCAGCCCCTTGCCTCTCGCCTCGCTCCCCTGCCATGCAACAGGATGATGGGTGGCAGCAGTTCTATGTTTGGCAGCAGTTCTATGTTTGGCAGCTGGCTGGCGCTGTTTGCCCCTTGCACCTGGTTGAGGAATAGATAGATAGCTAGCTAAATAGATAGATATTACTATATATATATATATGTGTGTGTGTTATAGGGCACAACATATGTTATAGGGTAAATGAGTTTTGCTGGCTCTTTATATGCCCCGAGTGTATACCTCATCCAAACCAAACCCCAGAATTTATCTGCGGGTGGTTTAGAAGGGTAAACATTGTATGGATGAGCATTGCAAAATCCTTGACTATTGAATAAGTACGATTTGATGTTGGCAAATATGTCCCTTGCGCTTTGTAACGATGCATTTCTTGATACAAACTTAACAAAGCTACCATCAAAACACGCGGACATGACTTGGGTATACTCATCTGCCCTAAATGAGCTTTCACCCTGCAACGTATATCGCTCGCGGATCTTTGAAGATGGCGGCACTCTCCCGTGCCCCCTTTCACTTCTGTTGGGGTTAGAAGCGGGAGATCCTCCTCGATTGCTTGAGAGGCTAGGATGATGATGTGGTTAGCTGGGGGGAGGTTGAGGCTCGCACCGGCAGGGCAGGCTCGGCAGGCAAGGGTTCCATTGTGCTCCACAGCAAGCTGGCCGGCGTCACAGCTGATGCAGGTGCGGTTGGATGCCGTGGAGCTGACGTCAGAGGGATACATGCCCTCCGTGCATGGCTGGCAGACGAGGCTGTCATCCACGTACTCATCCAGCGTGCAGTTCCTCAGCGACACTGTGAAGTGAAGCGTTTCCACGACGGCGCTCGCAGCCTGAGCCTCAGGCAGGACTTCCAGGTCCAGACCGTGCTCAGAGCCTGGTTGGCCATATACCTGTATCCCGTGCAACAGCACGGCGCCGGCCTCGAATGACGTCATTTCGTTCGTGACACTCAGCGAGCTGCTTGTCAGCCATGCCCGTGCCCTGTATGTCAAAACGACGTTGCTGAACGCATCGTGCGCGTTGATATGCATCTCCGGCAGCATTGCACCTGCGAGAATGGATCCGCCCGCCGTGAGAGCCCCCTCCGCCCCTCTCCCGAAATCCCCTACGCCACACCCAACTCACGCCTCGACCCTCCGAGGTCTAGCGCGCCCTCACAGCTCGAGCCTCGGAGCGGAGAGGAGGAATTGGAGGGCTCACCACTAGCAGTGCGGATAAACTGGGAGAAGTTGGCCATGTGCATGTGAGTGGTCGGGCCTGCTGTGACATTGCCATACCGAGCAGAGTTGTTGGTAAAGATGCATGTATTGCACTGGTATGAATCAAGAGAGAACAGCGCCCCGCCGCCCCCTTCAAGCGCCGCGTTGCTTCTAAAGAGCAGATCATCCATACTGGTCACCACCCGAGGCTGCACACTCCCGTCAGCAAATATCGCGCCTCCGTTGTCGCTGGCAAGGTTGTGCGCCAGCTCGCAGCCTGCGATAGCACGCAAGCAAAAGGCAGAAGAGCTGGTCTTAGTGGCCCCGAGCGGTCACCCCTCCCCACAACGCCGGCATCTAGCGGGCGACCCTCAACGCATCGCCGGCATCTAGCGGGCGACCCT